>JAANYP010003435.1:0-42500 GCA_020465985.1 Centrapalus pauciflorus
ATCCCTAGTACGGTGGGTATATAAGAGTGAGAATGGATGTGACAAGTTTGATGGATGAGTAAATTGGTGATAGGATGAGGTTATGTAGGGTAGGGTAGAGTACGATGGGTGTAATATAAGAATGAGAAAAGACATGGTAAATTTGATTGTTGGGTAGATTGGTTGTTGGGGTATGGGTCGATATGATAGGTATGAATGAATAGAGACATGTAAATGAAATGTTCATTCATTGACAACTCTAGTGGAAAACACATTTCATTAGTGGAGATAGTTTTTTGTTTAAAAGGGAATTGCCATTACATGAAATTTTCTGGTATGGTGATGAAATATTTATTCATTTTCAATCAAATTCCTAAGTTGTTAGAAATAGTTTTTTAAATCATTTGTTTATTTATAGTTCAAGCATAATTCGGTTTCTGGTCTAGGATCAATTTAAGATAAATGTATTAATTGGGGTAATAATATCTAAATGTTAAGATGTGTATAGGTAGTGAGGATTTCGGTTTGGTTTATTATTAGACTTGAAAACATCTGATGGTTTTTAAGAAAATACATTTTAGAGATAAGAATGCGTTTGAACGCGTTATAAATATTTTTTTTTTGTCTTTTTCATTTTGTACTTTGTTTTATGTTTTTATGGATTTGGGTGATTACATTGAAAACAAAAGATGAAAATTTCAAAATGTGTTTTCAAATTTACTTATAATTTTTAAAGTTAAAAACTGATAATTAAAAACCAAAAACATAAAAAGAAAGACAATGGAATTTGATATACGTTTCCAGAAATCCTTGACGGAAATTTTCATCAAAAACATGTAAACTAAACGCTCAAAAATTTGCATGTTTAATTACATTAAAAGTTTACTCCCAAATTTTTGCAGGGATTCCCATACATTAATACGGGGGTAATATCATGCATTCAATCTTCATATCATATTGACGAAAATTTTATTATATAATATAAGGTTTTTATGTAAAAATTGGATATTTTTTTGTGATTAAAAGCTCTAATTAATTTTGTAGTCATAAAAAAAGTCTTAACCGACTAAAATTTTATGAAACTGGTATATTACTCGTTGCAACCAGTTACCTCATCTTCGACGAAATCTTTGGTGACTGTTGAATCCTCCGACGAGTCTTTTAGCACCGATTTGGTTTCTCGTTTAGGGTTGTATGCACTTAACCTCCAATGGTGACACATCCATCCTCGATGAAGCCTCCGTCGAGCTTTGAAACACTTGAAGCTTCGATTTATTCATTATTGAGTTGCTGTTTGATTTGTTAGGCTTTAAATTGTTGATTTGTATTTTTATTTTTCGTACGAAAATATTTGTTCTTGAGAAGGTTTCCGGAGAATGTGGTGGTTGCAGGTCACATTTTTTAAGAAAATCATTATTTTGATAAGGGTTTATTACGAAAAAACCAACATGATTCTACGTTTTTTGCATTTTCGTTTCTCCATGTTATTTTTTTCCAGAAAAACCCTCAAGTTAATTTTTTTTTTTATTGGTTTTGTGAAATTTGACTATTAGAGTCCGGTTATAATTAGTCCAACGGGATTTTAAAAACAGAAAAACCGGGTTCTAATAGCCAAATTTCACTAAACCAAAAAGAAAAAATTAACTTTAGGGCTTTTCTGGAAAAAAATAACATGGAGAAACGAAAACGCAAAAAACGTAGAATCATGTTGGTTTTTTCGTAATAAACCCTTATCAAAATAATGATTTTCTTAAAAAAAATGTGACCTGCAACCACCACAAAACACGGAGGAACGAAATGCAAAAACTGTAAACATGTAATTTTTTTCGTAATAAACCCTTTAGATAAAGTTCTAGCAAGACAAGGGTTTTGTAACACCCACATTTCTCACACAAATGCCACGTCAATAAATAATCATAAGTGGTAGTATCGTAATCATCTCAAGATGCACATGTCACAGGATTAGCGGAAAACACTATTAATTAAAACTTTAATACAGATATCGTCATACTTTGTTAGGCACAAAAAGGCCTCAGTCAAACCTGCTCTACATCTGAGGGGGAGATTTTATAATCAAACCTGTTGATACATTTGAAGGTTGAATTTAAGGCCTGTTATATGCCTTATTGAAACCTGACAATGATTTGCAATATCAGTCTAAAGCTGTTCTATAAGTTGCATGTGTTGCAACCAAGACAGTTTGTCCAAGCTGATCCGTCTGCTGATCAGGCTGAACATAAACTGTCTACGCTGCTCTACACTGTTGAGCAGCTTGGGCATTTTTAAAGTGTTCTGTTCTTTGTGAACAGAACCTGTTCTTTGTGAACAGGCTAAACACTTTATGGAATTTGTTTCCAAGTCATCATGTATTGTTTTTAACTACCAGATCAGTTTACACAGTTGAAGACAAAGTGGAAAGCAGAACCGCTCAGCCTGCCCAAGCTGTTCTGTTACATGAAGACAAACAGATATTTGAAAAAGGGTGACAGACCTTTTTCTTATATCAAAATAGGCCTTTACAAGGAAGAAAGACGCAAAGTTGACATTCCTAAAATGGTTAAAGGCAATGCAACAGTAGAAAGTAAAAAGACAAAAGTTCTGCACAAGAGAAGGCAAGTCTGCTTTTCAGAAAAGTGCAGAAAAGTTATATTGTCTTTTCAAACAAGACTTCTCCTTTTTCATTCTGCCCAATGAAGATGTTTCTCTTAGATCCTCTAAGTGAGTATAAAAGGAAGCTTCTAAGGTCAGAAAGAATAAGAAGAAAGCTAAGTGCTTAAACCAAGAGTGAACGTGCAAGTGTGATATTCATGCATGCAAATCTTCTGTAAACAAGCTTCTGTGTGTCTAAGCTGTTTACCAAAGATGTTCCTTAAAGTCTTGTAAAATACAGTGAGTGCATCTTAGTGAGTGTGTTCATTGTAATCTAGTGTGAGTGTGTCTTAGACTAGAAACCATACTGTTGTATTCTGTCATCTCAGCTTGAACAATTCCGCAGTCAAGCTTGTTTGTAATTAACATTTGTTGATAATACATACAAACATTGAGAAAAAGAGTGTGTAGTTTTTAAATACTGTATTCCCCCCCCCTCTACAGTTTATTACTATATACTTTGGGAACCTTTCGGGACCTACAACTGGTATCAGAGCAGTTTAGAGTGTGTGTCATTCTAGATCTCTCATAATCCCAAGTTTCCATGGACAACAGTGCTGCAAACTCTTCTTACTATGACAATGGTTCTATGGGCAAGCCTCCAAAATTTAATCATCAAAACTTCTCTGGTTGGAAGTGCAGAATGATGCTCTATCTAGAGAATCTGGATGTACAACTGCCAGAGATAGTGATGGAGGGTCCCTATGTGCCAACCTCTGTTACTACAATAACTCCAGCGGTTGAAGGAGCTGCTCCTGAAATCAGGACCTTTGAGAAAGCAAAAGCTCAATGGTCTGATGAAGACAAGAGAATGGTAGCTCTGGATGCAAAGGCCAGAAACAACCTGGTCATTTCTCTTCCTGATGATGTGTTCAAGCAGGTTGAGAAGATGAAGACTGCAAAGGAGATGTGGATACTCTGTGTACCGTCTATGATGGACCCACAATCACACTGGACAACAGGATTAACAATCTTGTTAGACAGTATGAACTCTTCTTTGCCAAACCAAAGGAGTCTCTCACAGGAACCTACACCAGGTTCACTGCTCTGGTGAATGATCTCAAAGCTGTTGGGATCACCAAGGACAGTCTTACTTTGGTGAACAAGTTTCTGGACATTTTACCTGAGGAGTGGAACTATTTCTCAACCATCCTAAGAAACTCAGGTACTATCAGAAGTATGGATCTTGTCAATCTGTATGGATCCTTACTGAATGATGAACAATCAAGGCAGCAAAAGAGGAATGCCTTGGAAATGTCCAGAAGAGGTACTGCCTTTGTGGCTAATGTGAGACAGTCTGTTAATCAGGTGAGTGATGTGTTCACTCAACCTGATCAACAGGATGATGATAAGGAGGAGGTGTCTGAAGAAGAAGAGGCTGCAGATCTTACTGAACAAGATGATGAGCAAATGATAGCTATGCTTGTAAAAAAGTTCAGCAAGAGAAGATTTGGAAGAAGTATGCTACAAGGATGTGCAAGTGCTGGCAAAAAGAAAGCATTTGACAAATCCAAGGCTGAGTGCTTCAAGTGTGGCAAAACTGGCCATATAGCTGCTGACTGTGTGTCAAAAGCTGTTGGTCAGTCATCCAAACCTATCAAGACTAACAGGGATGATGGCTATAGGGTTAAGTACCTTATGGCCATGGCTAAGCTGAGGAAATTGGAAAACTCTGTGTCTTCCAATCGCCAGAAGGGACTCATGGCTGAGACATGTGACTGGGAGGAATCTGATTCATCATCTGATGAAGAAGATAATCAGTGTCTGATGGCCAACTCTGATGTTCCATCAAAAAGCAGTTTCAAACAGGACATGGCTGAAGCTGAAGCCTTCAGCAGCTTGGAGAACTGGAATCCTACAATGATGTATAAGGTACAAAATTTTATGGCTTACAGTTCTGAAGAAAAAGTTAAAATGTTTGAATACATGCTTGTTGATCTGAAAGCTGCTGTTGAGAAGCATGATGCTTTATTATCTGAAATCTCTAAGCTTAAAGCTGATCTTAAAACTAAAACCAGTAAACTGGACAGTTACTATAAGTTGGAAACTGAGCTTGATGAATTAAAACACATCAACTCCATTTTACTGGAAGAAAAGAGAGAAACAGATATAAAGCATGCTAAGCTTCAAAAGATAGTTGACTCTTGGTGCCAATCTGCACAAAAAGTCAGCCATTGTATCAGTCAACAGATCCCTGCTCAAATCCAAGCCTATCTTGGAGGGGATCTTGACACAGCATCTTCCATCGTTTAAATAAGTAATTTGAAAGAAGACTTGTCCACTCTTGGTGAACTTCCAAATACATTCATCCAAAATGTGAATGGTAAACTTATTTCAACAAACAGGTTTGTCAGGCCTCAAAATACTGACAGCTTTTGTGAACTCAGCTCAAAAGCTGATGTTGGAGTTTGTTCTCCAAAACAGCCTGCTAAGTGCTCTGCTAGCTCACACAAGCAGAAGAAAGGAAAACATGCTCAAACTAAAGCTGTGGATGCTAAGCCTGTTGACAAAACAGGTTCAGAGTCCAAAGCTGTTGGTAAAAAGCATGTTAATCCTTTTGATGCTAAACATTTTGAAAATAAGTTTTCAAAAAGTAAGCAGCCTGTTTTCAACAAGGGTAAGTCTCAGGTTGAAAACAAAACTGCTGTGATTTCAAATAAGTTTTCAAATCATGGTGGTAAGTTGGTTTTAAATGAAAATAATTTTTTCAAAACCAAACACAGTGAGTATGCTGATAGGCAGCATAAATCACAACTCAGTAGGGGCAAAGGCAAAGCCATTGCTCAAACTGAGACAACTGGGAATAAGTTTCCCAAACCTGTGGAAGCTCAAAAGCCAATCAAGCTTCCTGTCTTTGACATCTGTCCTCCCAAAAAGAGGAAAGAAGAGACAGTCAAAGCTGTGGCCTATGAACTTACCACACAAGCTGTTGATTCTGCAAAAATTGCTAAACCTGCTGAAAGAATCAACAAAAACAGTTCAGAATGTGTTTCTGAAGGACCTTCTTCCAAAAGCACCAAAAAGAGAAAATGTTATAAGTGTGGTAAGAAGACACATCTGGCCAAGGACTGTCCTGAATCTGAGGACATGAGGCCTGTTGGCTCTGCTGTTTCCCTCACAGCTGTTACAAGCAGTGGTGGAAATGACATAGTCACTGAGGATGGTATTCAAACTGATACCATTCAAATAGGGAATATTAGTGTGGACATTCAAAATCCATCAACAAGTGGTGATGAAGTAGGAGAACTCATCTGTGTGATGAGTTCCCCTAAAAATAACTAATAATTCTCTTCTCACTCTGCAGGAAAAACAACCTTCCCAGGTTTGGTACTTGGACAGTGGCTGCTCAGGGCACATGACAGGTTGTAAAGAACTGCTGAGTGATCTCAGGCCTGAAAAAGGGGCAAAAGTCACCTTTGGTGACAATGTACAGGGATCCACTGAGGGATATGGAACTCTTAAAGCTGGTGCTGCAGTGTTCAAAAGGGTAGCCTATGTGGTTGGGCTAAAACATAACCTTGTTAGCATAAGTCAACTGTGTGATGCTGGCTACAAGGTTAACTTTGATGAGCACCTGGGTTACATATTGGATTCCCAAGGCAAAGTTGTGCTGTGTGCTCAACGAAAGAAAAGTGTATATGTTGTGGATATGCATTCTGCTGATCCCACAACTGAAACCTGTTTTCTCACAAGAACCAACGCTGATCTAAACTGGTTATGGCATAGAAGATTGTCACACCTGAACTTCAAGAACATCAATAAACTCTGTAAGAAAGCGTTGGTAACAGGTTTGCCTTCTATTACTTTTGCCAAAGATAGATTATGCACAGCTTGTGAGAAAGGCAAGCAGAGAAAAACATCTTTTAAATCCAAACATAATTTCTCTATTGATACTCCACTCTTCTTAATCCATATGGACTTGTTTTGACCTATTAATGTCCCAAGTCTAGGAGAAAGAAGATACACTCTTGTAATGGTTGATGAGTTCTCCAGGTACACATGGGTGATCTTTTTGAAGAGCAAAGGAGAGGCTGCGAGAGAAATTATTGGATTTGTTAAAAAGATGGAAATGCTGAACTCTGCCCAAGTAAAGCAGCTTAGAAGTGATCATGGTACTGAATTCAGAAACAGTACTCTTGAAGACTTCTGTGAAGAGAAAGGTATCAATCAAAACTTTTCAGCAGTAAGAACTCATCAACAAAATGGAGTTGCTGAAAGGAGAAACCGAACTCTCATTGAAGCTGCCAGAACCATGCTGTGTGCATCAGGTTTGCCTTCATCATTTTGGGCTGAAGCTGTCAACACTGCCTGCTTCACTCAAAACAGATCCTTAGTGGTGAAAATGTTCAACAAGACCCCCTATGAGCTGCTCAAAGGGAGAAAGCCAAATGTCAGCTATTTCCATGTGTTTGGATGTCCCTGTTTCATTCTGAATCAAAGGGACCAGCTGTCAAAATTTGAACCTAAAGCTGATGAAGGAGTGTTTGTTGGTTACTCTTCTATCTCCAAAGCCTACAGAGTATACAACAACAAAAGAAAGGTGATAGATGAATCTATCAATGTCACTTTTGAAGAGTCCAAGAATGCCTCCACCAAAGCTGTTCCTGAATCAGTTTCAGGAGACCTCAACTTTGATGATCTGATGCATTCAATCAATGAAGAGGACTCAAAAGCTTCCACTACACCCAGTGTGGAACCTGCTAATCATAATGGACATGATGATGATTATGTCAATACACCCTGTGTGAATAAATGTACTGACTTTATTACAACTGCATGTCCAGAACCTATCAATGCTGATTTTCCCAGTTCCTCTGCTGATATGTTCAACAGTGGTCAGACATGTTCAACAAGTGAACAGGCTCAAGACAACAGTGTGTCTGAAAATCTTGAGAGCTGTTCAACAGGACCTGCTGAAGATGTTAACAACTCAGGTAAATCATCATTGAAAAAATGATCCTAAGTGGATCAGGTGTCATCCCAATGATCAAATAATTGGTGACATCAACAAAGGGATACAAACTCGGTGGGACAGCTTAGGGAACTTTTGTATGTTCTCTAGTTTTGTTTCACTGATGGAGCCAAAGAAGGTGGATGAAGCACTAAAAGATTCCAATTGGATCACTGCCATGCAAGAAGAACTCAATCAGTTTGAGAGAAACAAAGTATGGAAGCTGGTCCCTGCCCCTAAAGGAAAAACAATAATTGGCACAAAATGGGTTTTCAGGAACAAAATGGATGAGCAAGGTCATGTCATTAGAAATAAGGCAAGACTGGTTGCTCAGGGCTACAGACAGGATGAAGGCATTGACTATGATGAGACATTTGCTCCTGTGGCCAGGCTAGAAGCAATTCGTTTGTATCTAGCCTACGCTGCTCATAAGAGCATAAAGGTATTTCAAATGGATGTGAAGAGTGCATTTTTGAAAGGGAAGCTGCAAGAAGAACTATATGTCAAGCAGCCTCCAGGTTTTGAAAATGAACAACACCCAGGTTTGGTCTATAAGTTGGACAAAGCTCTCTATGGTCTCAAACAAGCCCCTAGAGCCTGGTATGACACTCTTACTGAATTCCTTATGAGCAATGGGTACTCCAGAGGTAAAGTGGATACCACACTGTTCATAAAGAAGGTGAAGTCTGATATTATGCTTGTTCAAATTTATGTGGATGACATAATATTTGGTTCTACTAATGAGCAACTATGCAAGAATTTTTCATTACTCATGAAATCCAAGTATGAAATGAGTATGATGGGAGAACTAACTTTCTTTTTAGGATTACAGGTTAAACAAACCTCCACTGGAATTTTCATAAATCAAAGAAAGTACACTTTAGATCTTTTGAAAAAGTTTAAATTTGATCAAAGTTCTCCTATTAAAACCCCAATGGCAACCAATGTCAAATTGGATGCTGATGCCAGTGGCAAAGCTGTTTCAGTAACAGCTTACAGAGGCATGATTGGGAGCTTGCTATACTTGACTGCTAGCAGACCTGATATTATGTTTGCCACCTGTTTATGTGCTAGGTTCCAAGCTAATCCAAAGGAATCACATCTTGCAGCTGTTAAAAGAATCTTCAGATACCTGAAGGGTACTCCAGGTTTGGGTCTTTGGTATCCCAAAGACTCAAGCCTTGAACTAACAAGTTATTCAGATTCTGATTTTGCAGGCTGCAGGTTAGACAGGAAAAGCACAACAGGTGGATGTCAACTCCTTGGTGGAAAGTTGATCAGTTGGAGTAGCAAGAAGCAGAACTCAGTGTCCACTTCTACTGCTGAAGCTGAATATATTGCTGCTGGAAGCTGCTGTGGGCAGATTCTGTGGATGCAGCATCAGCTTGAAGACTATGAGCTTGTGTATAGGAAAACTCCTATTCTGTGTGATAACACAAGTGCCATAGCCATCTCCAACAATCCAGTATTTCACTCAAGAACAAAGCATATTTAAGTCAGACATCACTTCATCAGGGATCACATCCAAAAAGGTAATGTGGAGGTAAGTTTTATTTCCACAAATGAACAGCTTGCAGACATTTTCACCAAACCTCTGGATGAAACAAGGTTTAATTACCTTGTCAGCAAGCTGGGCATGTTAAACAAGAGTGACTAAGTGTCTCTCAACGGTCTAATAATTCGTATGTCTCACACTGCTCAAGTTTCTCTGAACAGCTTAGACAGAACAGGTTATACATGTTCTGTACTTAGTCATTTGTCTGAAAAACTTGAACAGCTTGAACATACAACAGGCTGAACAAAAACAGTTTAACCTGTTTATTCGTCCAGCCTGCTCTGATGGTTCAGTCTTCAACCTGTTCACTTCTTCACACTGTAACCTGTTCATCTATTGAACACAACCTGTTCTCACAAAGGAGAGCAGGCTGAAGGAACAGTTTGAAGGAAGAACAGCTTGAAGACTGAGAACCTTGTTGACCCTGATCAACACAGGTTTGACCATCAGCGTAGACCAACAGTTTAATTACCTTTCTTCATAATTAAGTTTCTTAAATTATGTTTTATTTAACTTAATTACTGCGGATAATGTATGTTACGTGTGTTAGTGATCAAAAAGGTCAAGTGGTCTGACAATGTTTCTGACATGGACAACCGTTCCGTTTTCGTTAACAAACATTTCAAATCAAACCGCCCAAATCTTTTCTCTCTCATACACACGACCATTCAAAATCCTATAAATACCACCATACTGTTTCATCTTCGTCTTCCTCATCATTCCCAAAAATTCTCAAGAACCCTAAAATCGACTAAGTGTCTTTTGCTTCCTCAAACCTTCAAATTTCTCAAATGGCTCACAGACCCAATCCCTTTCTGCCAGTTTTCGTTGGTGAGGATGTTGTTAAACATCCTTCTGTCACCACGATGCTGACCCTGAAACCCACCAACTACATAGCAAACCTCACAATCCCCAAAAACTATGTGGGGAAGGGTTACGATCAAATGGTGGAATTTCTGCAAGTTCATCCGTTGAACTATGCCCTGACTGCATCTCCTGGTGTCCTGTACCAGGAGATGGTATACGAGTTCTGGTACACCTGCTCCTACAATCCAAACACTAAGGTTATCAGAGGTACTATTCTCAATGGGACTCAAACCATTGAGATTACAGTCGATCTTTTGAGGGAAGTTCTTCATCTTCCAGTGGCTGAGAACTATGATCTCCCTCAGCCTGAAAATGAGCAAATGGGCAATCTGCTACGCTTCTGTGGTGTGGCAGAACCCAAGGTTGGAGCTACTTTGTACAGGAAGGAGTTATCATCTACTTACAACTTCTTATTTGCCTCTGTGGCAATGTCGTTCAGCAGCAAGGTTGGTTCCTTTGACCAACTTAGTAGAGATGAAGTGCCGATAGTCCTTCAGCTGGTGGATGGGACTACACTTGACATGGCCAAATGGATCTTCTTGAACATGAAGAACCTGGTACAACAAGAGCCAAGACCAGCAGCTGCCAGATATCCCAGGTTCCTGAGTCTCATCTTCTGCCATGTCTGTGGTGAGCATCTATATCACTCTCAACCCCTACTTAAAACTGCTGCATTCCCTGTGATAGGGAATAGGGTGTTTCATACTCCTGTACTGGAAAATGAGCCTCCTCTCTCAACACCAATGAGGGGGCTGTTGGGTTTAGTGGAAGGACCCTCTGCTGTGAGGGTGGATCCAGTCACTGCTGCTCCCGGTGGAAAATCCAAAGCCAGGTCTAAGTTGGTAAAAAGGACCTTGGCAGCTGAAGCTGGGCCTGCTAAAAAGAAGGCCAAAACAGCTCAAGCTGATTCTGCTCCCTTAGCCTCTGTGGCTGAGGAAGAGCAGATTCCTCACCCTGGCTCATTTGTTGAGCCTGAAGCCTTTGTGGCTGGTGCCTCTGTGGCACAAGAGACTATGGAACAGTCCAGCCCCACTGTTCCTGACCCAGTCTCCCATCCAGTCCAAACAGATCCCCTCTCCTCTCCACAATCACCCACTTCATCCATTCGTTATCAAAAAAAATCCTTAGCCAAAAAGAAACTAGCCCAGAAAACAGTCTCCTCTGTTCCCTCTCAACAGGGTTCAGTTGTAAAAGAAGCAACCCAAGCTGCCTCTCCTATTTTGGGAGAAGGTTCAGCTCATTTGGAGCCTGCTTCACTCCAGCCTGAGTCACCCTTGAGTCAGCCTAGACCCTCTTGTTCCTCCCAACAGGAACCAGTTGTACAAATGGAGATACCCACATCAACTATCCCAGCCTCCCAACAGGCTGAGGATATTGAAAGACAGGAGCCCTCTCCACTCCACACTGAGTCCACACTGTCCCCCACTCATATCTCCTTACACCCTGAGTCTGCACGAGGTGCCCACGCTGCTGATATAGACCAATCAGCAGCTCAGCCTCAAACTTCTGTTCCCCATGATTCAGCTGTTCAACACCAAACCGCTGCTGAGGGACCAACAACACAAGCTGATGAACCTCAGGGATCATACCATCCCTCTGGTGAGGCTGATCCCTCAATGCAAATTCCATCAGCAGGTTTCACCACTGCTGATGTTGAAATGCATATCCCATCTCCCCATGATGAGGTGCCTTTAGACAAAGGCACTGCAGAGGGAACCACCACTGGTCTTCATGAGGGTGCTGCAACACAAGCAGCATCTGAGAGGCCCCAAACATCATCTCCTTCTCCTAATGATGCAGCTACAGCCGCTGCTGAAGGACCCCTTGATCCCTCTAACCTGAGCCACCTTACTTTTGCCCAGGCTATGGAACTATTGTCCAAAGTTTCTCTTCCTTCTCCCTCTCATCCTCAAACACCAGCCTCATCATCATCTTCTCCATCTACTCACTCCAAACAGTCCACCCATACACCACCATCTCCCAAAGATCTGCCTTTGAAGGATCAGCTTTCATTGCTGACCAACAAAGTTGGTTCTTTGGAACATACCATGCACTCCCTACCATCAATAATCTCAGACTCTGTGTCTGAGCAGCTCAAAGGATTCTTTGATACGTTTAAAGAATCCTTCCCAGTTACTCCACAAGCTGACCACTCTCCACAGCTGCTTGCACTCACTGCACAGCTGCAAAATGTATCCAACTCTCTTTCCTCTATCCTCTCCTCATAACAGGACTCTGTGTCCTCTATGACAGCTATTTCTCAACAGCTGTCCTCTCTCCTCACTTCCTGTAATACTACCATTCCTTCCACATTGGCCAGCCTGAACACTCTTATAGGTTCTCTATCAAATTCTGTTTCATCAAACCTTGCTGATGTGCAAGATTCTCTTGAACTTCATCTTGCACAGCTCCAAAGTTTGTTGTTCACAGCTTCTGATAGAGACAACATTGTTAAGCTGACCACTTTTGCTGATTCCCATTCTTCTTCTCTTCAAAACTGTCTTTCCCAGCTTGGTGAGGTGAAGGACAACTTGGCTTACTTAGTGAACAGCCTTGTTGGTCCTAAACCTCCCAAACCTGCTGGCAAGCCTGCTGACTTTGTGTCTTCAGGCAGACCAGGGGTTGAAGTCGCTGCATCATCTCCTTCATAGGGGGAGAAATCATCTGCCTCGAAGACTAAGTCTAAGGGGGAGAAGATTCCTTCTCCTAAGGAGATACCAGTGTCTGCAACCCAAACTGATCAACCAGCAGAAACAGGTGCAGCTGAAGGTGCTTCCCAAGCTGCTATGCCTACTCGGGCTGGCTCTCCAAACCCTGCTCAGTCTAAGGGGGAGGAAGTCATTCCTGAGGACAGGCCTAGCAGCAAAAGGAGGCACCTTATTCTTTCAGAGGAAAAAGAAGAAGAAGAAGAAGAAGAAAGTATTCCTGAAGCTGCTGTCCCTAAAGCAGCAGCTAAAGGAAAAGAAAAGGCAGCGGTGGATCCTATTGAGCAGAAACAGGCAGAAACCCAGTTTCACAAAGCCAGAGCCAAAGAGATGGGCCTCCCTATGCACAAATACTTTGAGTTTAGGGAAGAACAACTTAAGGCTCTGGAAGAGTTAAGAAAAGAAGAACAATCTGCCAAAGCTGCTAAGTCTCTTGCCCTCCAAGAAGCAAAGAAAATAAAAATGTCTACCTTGGAGGTGCAAAAGAAAATAATGGAAGCTGCCAAGCAATCAGCAGGAGAAAAAGGGAAGGAAGTGGAAAAAGGTACTCAGGTCTCAGTGGCCAAATCAACAGTACCTTCTGCCAGAGCCAAATTCCATTTTGACAACCTGGCCAAAAAGAAATTTCATGATGTTGCTACTAGAAGGCTGGCCAAGGAAGGAATTGTCAAAGCTGTTCCCATATCAAGAAAAGGCACTCAGTGGAAACTTCAGATCACAAGGATGGGTGCAACAGGCCCTGAATTGGAATCATATGATCACGCTGATGTGGCTCAAATGGGTTACAGGGCATGGGTGGAACTGGCAGTTGCCCTGAGCCAGTCTAAGTCAGAAACGGCTAAGACTATCAGGGCATACATAAAGAAGCTGATGGAGAGAGTGAGTGAGTTGGGCCTGATCCCTAAAGAAGTCAAAGAGGGTGTCTCTGTGACATCCCCTAAAATCAAGGCCAGAAGGAAAAAGAGAGATTCAGAGCTGGAAGAACTCCTTATGATGATTGAACAAAGAGATTATGCTGTGGAAATTAAAGGAGTTGACCACAGCCTGCCTGAAGGAGTTGAATTTGAAGATGGCAAAGTGATTGAAGAGCCTGAGTTAGGGGCATTTTTTGTGGATCCCTTATCTCAGAAGAAATGTTTTCAAAGAGCTTCTGACCTACACAAAGTTGGTCTTAAGCAGCTTGCAGCCTTCAGAATTGCCACCTCCTTCAGTCAGTCCCGCCAATGGAGAGCAGCTGTCTGGGAAGAGCTGAAAGGATTTTATGACAGAGGTGAGCTCCAAAGTTCTAACTTTATGTTTCTTACAGCTGAACTTGAAGAACATGAAGAAACAAGGGAAGAACTTTTAAAAAGATTCAAAGAAGGGATGCCACCCTCTGTCGAATGAAGTCCACCTGCCATCTGGGTAGGTGAAGAATGGAAGCTGTCCATTAGTTGGACAGGCTTGCCATTATCTGCTCCCGTCTCAAACAGTCCAAATCTTGTACATTAGTTGTACATTCTGTACATTAGTTGTACACAATTACATTAGTTGTAATTTTTTATTTTTTACATTAGTTGTAAAATACATTAGCACATTAGTTGTACTTTTGTAAGAACATATGTTGTTCAAGTATAGTCAAGAATCAGTGTATATATAAACTGATCTTTTACTTTACTTTAATGTTGTAATTTTATTTCAGCAAATGTACTGTAAAAATATATAGTGATTTTTGACAAAACCAGCTTGGACTGGTTATTGCAAATAGGGGGAGATTGTTAGGCACAAAAAGGCCTCAGTCAAACCTGCTCTACATCTGAGGGGGAGATTTTATAATCAAACCTGTTGATACATTTGAAGGTTGAATTTAAGGCCTGTTATATGCCTTATTGAAACCTGACAATGATTTGCAATATCAGTCTAAAGCTGTTCTATAAGTTGCATGTGTTGCAACCAAGACAGTTTGTCCAAGCTGATCAGTCTGCTGATCAGGCTGGACATAAACTGTCTACGCTGCTCTACACTGTTGAGCAGCTTGGGCACTTTTAAAGTGTTCTTTTCTTTGTGAACAGAACCTGTTCTTTGTGAACAGGCTAAACACTTTATGGAATTAGTTTCCAAGTCATCATGTATTGTTTTTAACTACCAGATCAGTTTACACAGTTGAAGACAAAGTGGAAAGCAGAACCGCTCAGCCTGCCCAAGCTGTTCTGTTACATGAAGACAAACGGATATTTTGAAAAAGGGTGACAGACCTTTTTCTTATATCAAAATAGGCCTTTACAAGGAAGAAAGACGCAAAGTTGACATTCCTAAAATGGTTAAAGGCAATGCAACAGTAGAAAGTAAAAAGACAAAAGTTCTGCACAAGAGAAGGCAAGTCTGCTTTTCAGAAAAGTGCAGAAAAGTTATATTGTCTTTTCAAACAAGACTTCTCCTTTTTCATTCTGCCCAATGAAGATGTTTCTCTTAGATCCTCTAAGTGAGTATAAAAGGAAGCTTCTAAGGTCAGAAAGAATGTGAAGAAAGCTAAGTGATTAAAACAAGAGTGAACGTGCAAGTGTGATATTCATGCATGCAAATCTTCTGTAAACAAGCTTCTGTGTGTCTAAGCTGTTTACCAAAGTTGTTCCTTAAAGTCTTGTAAAATACAGTGAGTGCATCTTAGTGAGTGTGTTCATTGTAATCTAGTTTGAGTGTGTCTTAGACTAGAAACCATACTGTTGTATTCTGTCATCTCAGCTTGAACAATTCCGCAGTCAAGCTTGTTTGTAATTAACATTTGTTGATAATACATACAAACATTGAGAAAAAGAGTGTGTAGATTTTAAATACTGTATTCACCCCCCCCCTCTACAGTTTATTACTATATACTTTGGGAACCTTTCGGGACCTACAATTATGTTTTCTTTTCTTTTTTCTTTTCGAACTTTATTGTTGCATCGCATTTTTTTTAATTTAGGGTATATATATATTTTTGTTTTCTAATACATTGGTGTTAGGCACAAAAAGGCCTCAGTCAAACCTGTTCTACATCTGAGGGGGAGATTTATAATTAAACCTGTTGATGCATTTGAAGGTTGAATTTAAGGCCTGTTATATGCCTTATTGATACCTGAAAATGATTTGCAATTTCAGTCTAAAGCTGTTCTATATGTTGCATGTGTTGCAACTAAGACAGTTTGTCCAAGCTGCTTTGTCTGCTGAACAGGCTGGACATAAACTGTCTACGCTGCTCTACACTGTTGAGCAGCTTGGGCATTTTTAAAGTGTTCTGTTCTTTGTGAACAGAACATGTTCTTTGTGAACAGGCTACACACTTTATGGAATATGTTTCCAAGTCATCATGTATTGTTTTTTACTACAAGATCAGTTTACAAAGTCGAAGACAAAGTGGAAAACAGAACTGCTCAGCCTGCCCACGCTGTTCTGTAACATGAAGACAAAAGGTTATTTGAAAAAGGGTGACAGACCTTTTTCTTATATCAAAATAGGCCTTTACAAGGAAGAAAGACGCAAAGTTGACATTCCTAAATTAGTTAAAGGCAATGCAACAGTAGATAAAGTAAAAAGACAAAAGTTCTGCACATGTGCAGACAAGTCTGCTTTACAGAAAAAGTGCAGAAAAGGTTATATTGTCTTTTCAACAAGACTTCTCCTTTTTCATTCCGTCCAATGAAGATGTTTCTCTTAGATCCTCTGAGTGAGTATAAAAGAAAGCTTCTAATGACAGAAAGAGGTGTGAAGAAAGCTAAGTGCTGAAACCAAGAGTGAACGTGCAAGTGTGATTTTCATGCATGCAAACCTTCTGTGTAAACCAGCATCTGTGTGTCTAAGCTGTTTTACATAAGCTGTTCCCTTAAGTCTTGTAAACACAGTGAGTGCTTCTTAGTGAGTGTATTCATTGTATTCTAGTTTGAGTTTGTCTTAGACTAGTGAACATACTGTTGTATCTGTCATCTCAGCTTGAACTATTCCGCATTCAAGCTTGTTTGTAATTAACAAATTGTTGATAATACATACAAACATTGAGAAAAGAGTGTGTAGTTTTTAAATAGCTGTATTCACCCCCCCTCTACAGCTTATAACTATATACTTTGGGAACCTCTCGGGACCTACAATTGGTTTCTATTTTTTTTTCAAGTTTGCATTCGTTTTATAACTATTGTTTATTTAGTTTACAATTTTAATTTTTATATTTAGTCTAGAATCTGAGTTATAGTTTGTTATCTGATGTAATTAGTTGTGTATATTTTGTGTTAACTACAAGATTATATATATATATATATATATATATATATATATATATATATATATATATATATATATATATATATATATATATATATACTTAAAGTCCAGTTTTAAAATAATTTGTTTAATAATTAGTAACTAGAAAATATTTTAATATTAAAATTTTGTTTAAAAAAACTGAATTTTTTACTAATGAAAATAACCATATATTTATAATAAAAAAATTAATTTATTAATAATATAAAAACTTCACCCGGTAAATTTAATATTAGAATTATTTTCTAGTCATTTAATTATTAAACAAATTATTATAAAACTGGACTCTAAATATATAGGATTATATATATATATATATATATATATATATATATATATATATATATATATATATATATATATATATATATATATATATATATATATATATATATATATATATATATATAATATGGTTCGAGAGAGTACCACCCTTATGCAGCGCACCAGAAGGTACCAGCTTTAAAAAAAAAAAATTTAAATTTTTTTTTCATAAACATGTTTTAATTAACATTATGAAGAACATATATAAATTTCACATGCATTCACATCTCCTAGCTCCTAGCTCCTAAAAAATGATGTGAATATACACTTACATAATTTTGAATGTATGTGAACGTGCATTTATGTGGTGCGTGTTTTCATGCACTTAGAGTGCTCGGATTTGCGTGAAATTCACATATGATCTGTGTAATGTTAATTAGAACATATTCATGAAAAAAAATTCAAAAAAATTACTTTTAAGGGTGGTATCTTC
Source organism: Centrapalus pauciflorus (assembly GCA_020465985.1). NCBI lineage: Eukaryota > Viridiplantae > Streptophyta > Magnoliopsida > Asterales > Asteraceae > Centrapalus > Centrapalus pauciflorus. The sequence continues at coordinate 17,733 of JAANYP010003435.1, forward strand.
TGGTGCGCTGCATTAGAGGTGGTACTCACTTGAACCTAATATATATATATATATATATATATATATATATATATATATATATATATATATATATATATATATATATATATATATATATATATATAGAGAGAGAGAGAGAGAGAGAGAGGAAGGTTCAATGGAAAACCACCATGCACCTGAAAACTTGTGAAAACCGCACTGCACCACCACAAATGCATCAAATTCCCTGCGTGATGCATCAAATTTCCCGTGTGATGCATCAAAATCCCGCGTGATGCATCACCTTATTTACGATCATGCCACCTTGTTTTTCATGAAATGCATCCAATCGGACGGCATGCGTAGGTTTTCATAGTTTTCAGGTGCATAGTGGTTTTCCATTGAACCCACCCCTATATATATATATATATATATATATATATATATATATATATATATATATATATATATATATATATATATATATATATATATATATATATATATATATATAGAATCAGGTTCATCAGCGTACCTAAAGGATTCCAGCGTACCTAGCGTACCCTAATGTGAATGATCATTTACATATATTCTTTTTGAATAAACATATATAAGACAACATTATAAGACTTTCTTTCAAAAAGAGTAACATCATAAATCTTGTGAATGATAAAAAAAAGATCATGTGAATGGTCATTCACACCATTCACATTGTGTGAAATGACCATTCACATGGATGACCATTCACATAAATATGCATTGAGCATTCACATAAGTTTTAAGGACAAACATTAATTTAAACATGGTTATGAGAAAAAATTTAAAAAAAGTTTTTTAAGGTTGGTACCTTCGGGTGCACTTGATTTCGAGATGTACTTTTTTGAACCTGACTTTATATATATATATATATATATATATATATATATATATATATATATATATATATATATAGGGAGAGGTTCTTTTAAGAACCTTAAAGATGGTGAGAACTTAGGAACCTTTTAGAGCCCTTGGATCAAAAGGGTATTTTTGGAATAATAAAATATTATCTTTCTCTCTCCACCTTTTTTATTATATGTATCTTTTTTTCACTTTCTCTCTCTTACTTTTTTTTTCATTTTCATTTTCTCTTTCTTTCATTAGAATTGATTTTAATATTAAAAAAACCTTTTTTATAAAAAAAATAAATTTTTTTTCTATATAAAAAATTATTTAATTGCTAAAAATTTATTGTAATCTATATAGAAATATGATATGTCTATATAAAATGTTATATTTCTATATTTTTTTATGTAGATTAACATTACTATTCATAATCTATGTAGATGTATGTTATGTTTCTTATATATTTCATATATTTTTATGTTTATTACACAAATCTATATCTTTTTTGTAGATTACCATTACTATTCATTGTGTTTTTGATATATTTTATATCAGTTGCATACCAAGTGTTCGATAAAATGTTTAAATGAAATCTTTTTTTTTTGTTTCAATGTGTTTTTGGTATATTTTATCATTTAATCTACGTAAAATATATGATACTTGACATTCTACACCACATTCTACATAGATTGCATGACATTCTACGTAGATTGAATGCTATTCTACGTAGATTGCATGATATTCTACGTAGATTGTACATAGAATATGTCCGTCGATACTCTACATAGAATATGACAGATTCATTTTTCATGTTTTATAATGAAGATTATTTGTAAGATATTAGATTTATAATGATTGTAATAGTTATTGGATGTTTTACATGATAATCTATGTAGATTACATAATAATCTACGTGGATTACATGATAATCTACGTAGATTAAATGATAATCTAAATAGAATATAATACAATACTACTTGTAAAAAATCACACATAACCTATGTAGAATGTTATGTTTCTTATATATTTCATATATTTTTATGTTTTTTTATACATTTCTATATCTTTTTATGTAGATTAACATTACTATTCAATGTCTTTTTGGTATATTTTATATCAGTTGCATACCAAGTTTTTGATAAAATGTCTAAATGAAATCTTTTTTTTGTTTCAATGTGTTTTTGATATATTTTATCAGGCAATCTACGTAGAATATATGATATTTGACATTCTACACGAAATTCTACGTAGATTGCATGTCATTCTACGTAGAATGAATGACATTCTACGTAGATTGTACATAAAATATGTTCGTTAACATATTCTATATAGAAAAAAATATTTTATATAGACATATAATATTTCTATATAAAATACGTTATTTTTTAGCAATTAAATAATTTTCTATATAGAAAAAATAATTTTTTTTATAAAAAACGTTTTTTTACTTTAAAATCAATTATAATGAAAGAAAAATAAAATGAAAATGAAAAAAAGTAAGAGAGAAAGAGAAAAAACAGATTTTTTTTCCCAAAAATACCATTTTCACACAGTTTCAAAATTCTCCCAATCAAAGTTCAAAATAATTACAAAATTGTCATCCTATATATCAACCATTGATTATCATAGTTATTAGATGTTTTACATGATAATCTATGTAGATTACATGATAATCAACATAGAATATATGATACAAGACTACTTGTAAAAAATCACACATAATCTATGTAGAATGTTATGTTTCTTATGTATTTCATATATTTTTTTGTTTCTTATACATTTCTATATCTTTTTATGTAAATGTACATTAACATTCAATGTGTATTTGATATATTTTATCATGTAATCTATGTAGAAACTTGACATTCTACATGACATTCTACGTAGATTGCATGTCATTCTACGTAGATTGCATGTCATTCTACGTAGATTGAATGTCATTCTATGTAGATTGAATATCATTCTACGTAGATTGCATGACATTCTACGTAGATTCTACATAGAATATGTTCGTCGATACTCTACGTAGATTGCATGTCATTCTACGTAGATTGCGTGACATTCTATGTAGAGTATCGACGAACATATTCCATGTACAATCTACGTACATTGGACAGATTAATTTTCCATATTTTATAATTAAAATTATTTGTAAGATATTAGATTTATAATGAATATAATAATTATTAGATGTTTTACATGATAATCTATGTTGATTACATGACAATCTACGTAGATTACATGATAATCTACATAGAATATAATACAATACTACTTGTAAAAAATAACATATAATCTATGTAAAATGTTATGTTTCTTATATATTTAATATATTTTTATGTTTCTTATACATTTCTATATCTTTTTATGTAGATTAACATTACTATTCAATGTGTTTTTGGTATATTTTATCATGTAATAATCTACGTAGAATATATGATAATTGACATTCTACACGACATTCTACGTAGATTGCATGTCATTCTACGTCGATTGCATGCCATTCTACGTATATTGCATACCATTCTACGTAGATTAAATGTCATTCTACGTAGATTGAATGTCATTCTACGTAAAATGCATGTCATTCTACGTAGAATGCATGACATTCTACGTAGATTATACATATAATATGTTCGTCGATACTCTACATATAATATGACAGATTCATTTTTCATGTTTTATAATGAAGATTATTTGTAAGATATTAGATTTATAATGATTGTAATAGTTATTGGATGTTTAACATGATAATCTACGTAGATTAAATGATAATCTAAATAGAATATATAATACAAGATTACTTGTAAAAAAGCACACATAATCTATGTAGAATGTTATGTTTCTTATATATTTCATATATTTTTATGTTTTTATACATTTCTATATCTTTTTATGTAGATTAACATTACTATTCAATGTCTTTTTGGTATATTTTATATCAGTTGCATACCAAGTGTTTGATAAAATGTCTAAATGAAATCTTTTTTTTTGTTTCAATGTGTTTTTGATATATTTTATCAGGTAATTTACGTAGAATATATGATATTTGACATTCTACACGACATTCTACGTAGATTGCATGTCATTCTACGTAGAATGCATGACATTCTACGTAGATTGTACATAGAATATGTTCGTTAACATATTCTATGCAGAAAAAAAATATTCTATATAGACATATAATATTTCTATATAAAATACGTTATTTTTTTAGCAATTAAATAATTTTCTATATAGAAAAAATAATTTTTTTTATAAAAAACGTTTTTTTACTTTAAAAATCATTTATAATGAAAGAAAAATAAGATGAAAATGAGAAAAAGTAAGAGAGAGAAAGGGAAAAAGCTGATTTTTTTTCTTCCAAAAATACCCTTTTCACACCTTTTCAAGATTCTCCACTATCAAAGTTCAAAATAATTACAAAATTGTCATCTAATATATCAACCATTGATTATCATTAATCTAAAGGCCATAAAAGGTTCTTAGGTTCCCACATTTTTTATGGTTCTTAGAAGAACCCTCCCCTATATATATATATATATATATATATATATATATATATATATATATATATATATATATATATAATCTTATCGTTAACAAAAAATATACACAACTAATTACATCGGATAACAAGTTATAACTCATATACTAGATTAAATGTAAAATTAAAAAAAAAACTAAACTAAATAAACAATAGTTTAAAACGAATGTAAACTCGAAAAAAAAAAATTTGAGACTAATGTATTAGAAAACAAAAAATATTTACGAAATTAAAAAAAATGCGATACAACTATAAAATTCAAAAAGAAAAAGAAAAGAAAGAACATAATATGTAATCAGTTAATTGTATATAGAATACTGTAAAAAAAAAATAAGAATATAAAATAAGACGATACGATTTGATTACAAACGAGCAAAAACATGATATAATTTTTTTATTTTATTTTTAATGTTAAATTGAATAATTTATTTAGTAAAGTTTACAAAAATAAATTATATAAAATTATTAAAAGAGATATCGTATTTTAATTTAAGTTGGATAAATATGATATTTTGAAGTTTAGTTGAAAGAAGAAATTAGTAAGGGTATAATGGTCATTAATTAATAAACAATATTAATTATGAGTTTTAAATGTTATAAAAATAATAAAAGTAATGAATTTGGGTATATATGATATTAATGATCTTTAAGAGGGATATATGTGATATTAATAATTAAAACTGAGTATATATGATATTATAATGTTTAGGAGGGGTATATATGATATTAAAATTTTAGGTTGGGTATATATGATATTATGATGTTTTGGAAGGGTATATATGAAATTCTTCCTTTTTTTTACGTTTAAATTATGGGTTTAATATAAAAAAAACCAACATGTTTTATTATTTTTTTTAAAAGTAAATTACATAAATGGTCCATGTGGTTTAGAAAGTTATGGATTTGGTTCCTCAAGCAAACTAAGTACACCGGTTGTCCAAAAAAAGAATTTTTGTAATACTTTGGTCCCTCGAATTAACTTCCGTTAAATAATGGGTTAAGTCATAAGTTATTTTTGTCTTTTCACTCTTCCAAAGACCATTTCTGAAATTATGTAATAAACTTTTAATTATTATTATTATTATTTCTTATTCTTCTTCTTCCCCTCCTCCTTTTTCAAAATGAAAATCTAGATGCCTAAAACTACTATTTTTCTTTTCATCTAAATGTTTCTTCTTCCCCTTCCAAAATCACCGCCACCACCATTCGATCTCCAACACTAAACCATCATCGTTTAAATCTCCACCATCGAAGAGTTTCTAGAAGACAGGCCACGACCGAATGATTTCTGGAAGAACGAAGCAGATTTCCTGGAAGACATGTCACGATTGAAGATTTGCGTTTGTATTTGAAACGCAAATCCGATTTCTTCTTGGTTTGTTAGCGTTTCTTCAAGATTTGTAAAGATTTGGTGGATAGATGTGAATGAATCAAGAAATCTTGTAACGTTTTTCTTCTTTTAAATTTTCGAGTTCATGGTCATCGGTTCATTCTTTTTTGTTCTTAATATGTGTTCTTGACTTAAGGTTTTGAGTCCATGGTCCAGCTCTTGTGTAGAATCTGAATTTGAATCTTGATCTGCTTGGTGTGTGTATATGTTTCAGATTTTGTTGTATATACGTATGGATTTTTGTTTATTTTGGTTCTCTCTAATTTAGAATAGATTCTTGTTCATATGGATCTCGATCGGCTTTCATAGATTTTTGTTGTTGGGTTTCGATTTCTCTGATGAACGTGGTGGCAGTTGTAGTTTATTAAAAAAAATTCACATGGGTTTTGATTTTTGTTTCTGGGTTTTGTTCATAATATTTCAAGAACATGATAAACATAAATAAATAAATTAAGTTTAATAAATAAATAATATATAAATTCAAAAAAAAAGTTTACTGAATAATTTCATAAATGGTCCATGTATGAGTAAAAAGACAAAAATACCACTAGATTTAACGGTTAAGTTAACGGAAGTTAAATCGAGAGACCAAAATGTTACAAAAATTCATTTTTTTGGATTACCAGTGTACTTAGTTTGCTTGAAGGACCAAATCCATAACTTTTTATAAACCACAGGGACCATTTATGTAATTTACTCTTTTTTTATCTAGTCCTTCGGTATTATTTTTTCTAAGAAATTTATTGTTTTCAATCTGGTTTTCAGAAAAAAATTATTTATTTTTAATAATTAACCATGACTTTTCCAAAAAAAGACCAATGTTTTGACTATTTTTCTTCGAAAAATCCATAAGCTTGAAATTTTTTATTAAAAAATAAAGAAAAATTCTAAAAATCACAAACATAAATATATTACTTATTGATTTTATTGGTAAAAAATGACACGAAGTGACTAAACTACAAAAACGTGAAAAACATGTTATTTTTTCATATTAAATCCTTAAATTATTATATTTTTATATAACACGGAAATCGAAAAACCGAGTCAAAATGTCAAAACTGATAGTCGAAACCAAAATTGACGTGAGGTTTCAGTTTTCATTTTAAAAAATTGCAGTAATCAAACTGAATCGAACATATAAATATATATAAAGATATGTTAAAAACTTCCAATTTTAATTTCATTTAATCAAAAAATACTGAATAACAAAAATCAAGTTAAATGTTTTTTAGTTTACTTAGTTTGATAATACTTTTAATATAGTTTATATATAATCTTTATTATAATTTTATTTTTGTTAAAGAAAAATAATTAAAATAATAATATAACAATAGATTCGAACATATCCATGAACACTCTAGTTAAATGGGATAATTGCGCCAAAAACCCTTAACTTGGCAGCCTTTTGTGATTAAAACCCCAAACCATTTTTCGTTGCATAGATTACCCCGAACTAACTAAAAATCAGTAAATCAAGGTTTTATCAATGAGTAACCGCTTGAAACGGTTATTAATCCTACGTGGACCGGTAAATAACCTACGTGGAATAAATTTTAATTGTTGAAACCGGTTGCCAATTATTACAAATCTTTTAAGTCCCCGTTGATGATGTAATCCCGTCTAAAAATTACAATTAAAAGTTACCAACGGGGGTTTAAATGATCTGTAATACTTGACAACCGGTTTCAACAATTAAAATTTATTCCACGTATGTTATTTACCGGTCCACGTAGGATTAATAACCGGTTTCAAGCGGTTACTCATTGATAAAACCTCGATTTACTAATTTTTAGTTAGTTCAGGGTTTTCTATGCAACGAAAAATAGTTTGAGGTTTTAATCACAAAACGCTGACAAGTTAGGGGTTTTTGACGCAAATATCCCTAGTTAAATGCGTGTAAATATGATAGTACGTTGGTGAAATTATATAATTTTAATGACTAATTATATACAAAAAAATCTAGAGACTAAATGTGTACAAATCCAAATATTAGATGATCAAATATGTACTTAATCTTATATTAGCTAGGGGTGTAAACGAGACGAGACAACTCGTGAGTTACTCGAGATCGACTCGTAGAAAACTCGAATTCGGCTGGCAGTTAATCGAGCCGAGATCAAGCTCAAGCTACTCGAGTAGTAATCGAGTCGAGCTCGAGTATTAAAATAGCCAGCTCGATAGGCTCGAGTTTGAGTTTACAAGTTTATGTTTTTACCCTTCAACTTTGTAATATTATATTTTTATCACTTTTTTATAAATCATACTATATAATCTTAAACATAAACTTACATTTTTATATTTTAACATTTCTTGATTGTTGTTGGGACATGTTGAATATTTTGTATTTATATTTCGATTTCCTTTATCCAAATTTAATCGAGTCGAGTCGAGTTGAGTTCGATAGTATCAAGTAGTTTATCGAGTCGAACTCGAGTTTCGAAACTAACGCTTGATCGAGCTCGAGTCGAGTTTCGAGCTCGAGTTTTATTGTCGAGTTCGAGCTCGAGCTTGGTGATACTCGACTCGCCCCGGCTCGATTACACCTAATATTAGCCAATTAATTTCACTACATACATGCAACAAGATGGAAAAATAAATTCATTTAGAAATACCATTAGGGCGAAGGGTATACTCTTCTTTCCCAAATCCATCTTTTTGTACACCTCAGCGCCACATCAGCTTTTCTCTCTCCACCTTTCTAAACATTTCCAACTTGGAGATACTCACCTTTATACACATTTCCATCTTTCATAATTTTTTTTAAAATAAATTCATTTTAATTAACAAAACAATTAAAACTAAAATAATTTATTTCATAAATATTTAAAAACTATTACATAATAAAATTATGAAACTAAAAACTAAAAAAATTACGAAACTACAATACCCAGCCCCAACGCTCCGCTATTCTTTGTTTGCGTTATAATACGATTTGCAAAGCGGCACCTTGCAAATGATCGTGTGGCCGAATGAAAAACTTTGTGTCTCGTTCTTGTTATTGTTCATTCAGTGACGATACGTACGTTTGATATTTTTTTTCTTTTATTTCTTTTTCGTACTCCATTTTTGTTTGTTTTATTTTATTAAGTCGTCTTCGGTGACGTTTCTTATCTTCAACATCGTCGACGTGAGAAATTGAAAACATTTCGAATTGTTTGTACATGTTTGTGTCGTTTGATGTTGATGCTGGTTTTTCCCCTTGCGGCGTGGTCTTTCAAGCTCCTGGATATCGTCGTCCTCATCGTCTTGTTCATCATGAACACCTAAAAATGTCGCATCCGAAGATGGTATTCCGATTGTGTTAGAATCGGAAGTTTTAGACTGCTTTCTTTGCGGTTGAACAAAACCATCCATTTATGGAACGGCTATCCACTTTGGATGATGTCGAAGTGCCTACCAAGCCGATTGGTGTGGAAACGACTTATTTTTGTGGAGTGTCTTGTATTGTTCTTGGGTTGTAGTGAAAACGTCGTAGTCGTTTTAGCCGCTTCGCCGATTCATCATGTTGTTGTTAAATATGCCGTCAAATTTTGTCCAATTGTTGTTCATATCTTTCCACTTTGAATTTAATTGGTGGACGGTGCGGGTAGTTACACGTATTCGGCTATCAAAACCTTCGAGGATTTGACCCCAAAAAGTTGAATGTTTTTTATTGTTTCCGGTAGTTGAATCATCGGAAACATCAATCCAGGCTTCCACCAATGCCTTTTCTTCGTGCGAGGTCCATATTTTTGCTTTCATTGGACCTTTTTTTAAAGCTCCGCTTGACGCCCCCGCGGTGTTTACGGGAATCGTCTCGTCGTCGTCGTCGTTGTCGTTTGGTTGAGTTTCGGGTATCATTTCTACTTCGTCCTCGTCATCGCCGGATGCTTGATCCCGATAATCTAAAAAAGGTTCGAAACCCTCGTTAAATTCTTGGGACGAAAATTGAGGGTTTTGTGGAATAGGTGAAATTTGTGGCCGAAAGTGTTGAGAAAACTGTGGAATGGGTGGAAGTTGTGGGTTTTGTGGAATGGATGATGATGATTGATATGGTGAAAAATATGGTACATATGGTGCGATATTTTCCGCAAAATTTGGTGGATAATTTTGCGATGGGTGGAACGGAGAGTTTGTTCGAGAACCGGTATTACCGCGTTGTCGACTAGAAGCGGGTTGTTTGCCGGTATTTCAATCAATAATTTAAAGAGAATGAAATATGTATAGATTGAAAGAGAATGAAAGTGCATAGAATGAAAGAGAGAAAGTTTAGAGTTTGGAAGATGTGAAGATGAATGAATGGAGGTGAAGTATTTATAGAGTGAAAATATTAATTTTTTTCAAACGGTCACATGATCGTTGCCACATGACCGTTGCCACTACCAAACAAAAAAACAAGAGGGTCGTTCGGGGATGGAAAGCCGCGGGAGGGTCGCATTTCGGCAGGGCCGAGGACTGGGGGCGGTGTAGCCGCCGCCTCAAGCCGATTTGGCAAGGCCGCCCCACAGCGGCTTGGGTACTCCCTCCACTCTTAGAGTGAGGGGTAAAGTGGTAAACACACAGATGAGCATATGGATTGCCACCTCAGATTTTCCCGCCAGCAACACCCTCCTAACCTTTCAATAATAATGCAATTTTAATAAATGTAATTATAATAATTTAATTATAAATGTTTTTAGATTCTAATAGCATATATAAAGAAAAATAATCAAATAATAATAATAGTAATTAATTAGTTAATTAAAAACTAAATTTCTTATAAGGACCAAAGAAGAAACTAGTTACAAAGCTTAGGGACCAAAAATGTATATTTGAAAAGGACATAAACGTCATTTTGAATTTTTTAATGGCTAGGCAACTACCAAGAAAAGAATTTGATACTGACTCCCATAGGTTCAAAAACTCGAAATTTTCAGAAAAAAATTCACCAAATTCGTAATTCAATTCTTGTTGTCAAGCTCTGATACCAATTGTTATTCACAAAATTAATACAAACTATATACAATCAACCAATAGAATTAAGAAATCACACACACACACACCCACACAGAAATAAGAATCTGTAGATCAAAGCGTATTTCTTATAGAAACAATATCTCAACAACTATTGAAAAATTAAAAGGAATCTGCTATTTATACAACTACTCAAAAAGATTCATGAAATTGCAATTTCAGCCCCTAACTTTACGAAATAAACCTATACCAACACTAACCTATATTCGGATTTGTGTCATGTCATGCATCAGGTGTTCTTTCCTATAATAAACCAATTCCGTTTTTATGTGGTTTGCTTCCACTTGAAAAGAGCAACATAACAAATTTGGACAACATTCATGCAGAAGTTTTAATTGAAATAAAGTACAGTGGTGTCGCTGAAAACTGGTAAGAATAATGCACAAACATGTTGATATAAATGCAATCCTTTTTTAGTTTTAACCTTGTAAATGCATTAAATGTTTGCTTTTTCAGCAAAAGTTGTTTCAAAAAATTTAGATTCTTTGGAGCATCCGATATATGTCCGTTTAGCAAATTCCAAACCAATGAAGCCGAAATTTCCTTGAGAGTACAAAAAGAATACATAGAATGTGGGGTATTTGTAATGCGCCACATGGAGATGTATCTGGGGAAACCGATAAAGGAGTAGGGACATGGTATAACGATCAATGTTGACAGAAAAGCCATGCAAATGCATATTCTAAAAAGACGTTATATCACAAAGATATTGATGCATCCAATCAACAAGCAACATGACAATCCTATCAAAGAGTTCATGTAGTACGATAAACTTTCAGAATATGATAAGGCAAGGTTAGCGACCACTACAGACGAGTTGATGGATCATCGCTTCGACGAGTATATTTGATTGACATATTAAGAGGATAATTCTCATCGGTGTATGAACAAGCATTCTAGGATTTTGAATGTTCATTTGTTCTTTTTATTTTATGTACATTGTTGATTAGTATTAACATCGTTCAATTCGATAATTGGTGCATCATTTGGAGATATTGTTTGTTTTTTTAATGATATTAATTTGTTCTTAATTATAAACTGAGGTACCATGATATTGTTTTTGAGGTTTGTTTGTCAATGTTGTTAGATATGATAGTTATTTGGGTGCTTATTTTGTGCTACTGGACAAAGCAAATGTAACGTAATGTATGATTTGGATACATATGAATCCATTGATGTTTATATATTGAACACCGACCAATGTTGCTACCATATTCCGATGCGTTTTTTGTCATGATAATCTATTTAGAATGAAAAATCATTGAATGTTTTGTTTTGTGAATCTTATTATTTTGTTTACATGTCGTGTTTGTCACAACTAATTCCAACATGTAATGCACTTCATGTTTTGTTGTGTTGAAGACCAATTATTTACGTTGGGTTAGTGCCAAAAACATAGTTTAGTGCATATTTTGTCATGACTGTTCATGATAGATATTTTTTGCATAACCGATTCTCGTTTTATACATGTAAATTTATGAGTCGTATAAAAATCAACAAATTTTGCAAGGTAACATAATGAAGTATTATACCAGCAATCAATCTACTATGCATATTAATCTAAACTAGGAAAGAAAGTATTAGCACAAAAACACCAGAAATGTACTCCAAAATTTAGGAATATGGTTAATTCAAAACATGCACCCAAAACTAAATAGTATACTCGAAAAAATCACTAGGAATTTGATCACAAAATAATCGTTCTTTCGTAGCCTTTTTTGGGCAGTTGTGTGAATCGTGTAGTGAAGCCTCCCCGCAAAACTTACACGTTTGCTTCTTACACTTACTTTGAATTTGTTTCACTTTCTTATATTCAGGTTGCAATTCCATGAACTTCATTGTAATATCCTTTTGGTCCTGAATATTTTGTAATAAGAGAGAGATTGTTGTTTTTGAATGCGAGAGAAAGTTTTATGATGTAAATGTTTATTTTCTATTATTGAGGGGGAGAGCAACTGATTGAGTTTGTAACATGAGAGAGATAAGTACTTATGTGTCTATAACATTCTTCAATGTAATATTTTCTTTCTGAGTCTGTAATCATCTGCTTTGACAAAGAAAGAAGATTTGAAGACACATTGAGGTTATTCATTTGAAGGGGAGATATGAAGTGATTACATGATGATCATAATTCTCATGATCATCATGAGGGGGAGAATGTTCTGAAAAGAGTTGCAATGTTTTGAAAGACCTACTAAACGTAAGAGGAGAGCCACCAATCTGAATGATTTAAGGGGAGAGTCATCTGAAGAAGATCAATGATGTACTTTAAAGTTCAGAGATCAAAGTCACTTCAAAGTTCAAAGACTTCAGAATGATACAAGCCTTGATTACAAGAAGGGGGAGATTGTTAGAAATTTTATTTCTTGTAATTCAAGCTTGTGTAATTGCACTTAGTTGTAAATATTTAATTATACACTAAAGGGGAGGTTGTTAGCCCTAAAATAGTGTATAATTAAATATAATAAAAGTCTAGGTTCAATTTATAATCAGGAATAGTTTACTTTGGGGGGAATCTTAATTTCCTAGTCTTTGAGGGGAGTGTTTGGACAAACTCCCAAAGTAAGCTTAGGTATAAAAAAGGGAGCCTCCACCTAGAGTGTGTGTTTTGAGAGTGTGTAGTTCATAGAGATTGAGTGTCAAAAATTCTCTCTTGTAATCTTCATATTTCTTAATACAAATCGTTTGGTTTTATGTATTGGAGTGCAAAATATACTGGGAATCAAAGTTATCATAAAATATGAAATGAATCGGATTTTTATGAAAGAATTAGCTCAGGGAGATCATGGGAGAATTCAAAATGTATGGGAGAATAACAATGAGTATCTCGGAAGCAATGAGATAATGAAAAATCAAAGAGATTAGATCAATTAACCTCAATGTATACTCAGAGAAAGAGAAATCAAGATTCTTAAAAAAAATTGTTCTGTTCAGCTCAAAAATCTTTTTATGTGTGCACAAAATATTTTCGTGAAAACTACACACAGTTTTATAAAAAGATGTCATCGTTAGAGTGCATCTAAAATTCCCCTGGAAATAAGCATACAAAGTTAGTCAACTCATGGAAAGTAAAACAGAAGCAAAAAATTATAAAATCAAACTCCGTCTTTGTCAATTTCAGGTTCGGAGTTGAATTCAGAGCAGGAGTTTTAGTATGATTTTACTCAGACTTGGATTCTAATATGAAGTGATTAGAAGCCTTTGTTGCGAAAGCTTGGGTTTCAGTCTGATGTAACTGAAAGCCTTTAGCTTGTGTTCTGTACTGAGAAGTACAAAAGCCATTTTCAATGAAGACCGGGTTCTAGTCCGATATGACTAAAAGCCATTTTCCAATAAGGACCGGGTTTTACTCTGTTGTAAGTAGAAGCCTCTTGAGATGAAGTCCGGGTCCTAGTCTGATATGACTAGAAATCTATTGAAATGAAGTCCGGGTTCTATTCTGTTGTGAATAGAAACCATTTGAACTGAAGAACAGGTCCTGAACTGAACAGGAGCCATTGTTGAATTGAAGAACGTGTTCTTATCTGAAAATGATAAGAAACCTATAACCTGCAAAATTTAAGATGTCTTTGGTATCCAAACAGATTTGGATCCAGACTTGTTAGCGCTCTTGGGTACTCATTTCAAAATAGGTTTTGGTACCCACTGGCACTTTGGTTTAGGTACTTATTGCAGATTATAATTATTAGCTTCTCTTTCAAAAGCAGAAAATAAATTTCTTTGAGTATTTGAAAATTGAATATCTGAATTTCTAAAGAAACTTGAATTTGAGTGTTCAAACTTTTTCAAACTCTTCTTTATAAACAACTGTCCGGTTCTAGCCTGTTTCTGGTAATACTTGGTGTTTTTCTGCGAATATGTTTTCTGTATAGAATGACTAGTATTTCCAGAAACTTTAAGAAAATTTGACTTCGAAGATTTACCAGTGTAAATCTTTACCGGAAGTGTTGTTCAACAAATTTATCTTTGTCTCTGTGTATCTTTAACAGATATTTGAGTTTAAGATTTAAAGAAGATTCAAATTTAGAAAATTGAGTTGGATTCTCTTCACTTTCTGTAGATAAATCAGATTGATCAACTTAAGATTTTGAACAAACTGAAGGATCTTGAACCTCTGATTCTTTGAAGAAGGAGAATCATTAATTTATTTGGTAAGATGAAATATCTGATCTTCTAATCCTTTGATAATGACCTAATAAGACTTTCTGTCATTATCAAATGATTGGAAATCAGTTTTAAAAGATTGTTCTTTTATTTGAAAACATCTTTCTTTCATCTTCAAACAACTTAGATTTTGTTTTAAAATCTTGTTCTTTCAGTAAGAACTCGTGTCTTTCCTTCTCAAGAGAATCTTTAGTTAAAGATAACTCTTTTTCAAGTGTAAAAAATTCTTCAAATTTGTTTAAAATACAACTTTGATCAGTATGATTTGTTTTGGAAATTAATTCTTCAAGATCTTTAACTTTATTATAAAGGTCAGATCTTTCTGGCAAAAGATATTTCAGTTGAGTTGCATTCTGAAATTTTGCTCATTTCGAATCATCAAATTCTTTTGATAATTCAGATATTTTCAATTTAAGAGCAGTACTCTCAGAATTTTGTTTGACTTTTAAGCTCTGAAATTCTTCTTTCAGTATTGATACATCACATAAAGCAAGAGTTTCATCAGTATTTAACTGAAAAAGAATGTCGTAATTGTTCTTACGAATCTTTTCAGATTCGGTAAGTTTTTCAATTAGCTGAGACATTAACAATTGTTCATAAGGATATGCCATAATGAATTACAGAAAAATGAATTTCCAAGATCTTTTATTGAAGAAATGAGTGAAATCTGATAAAACTTTGAAAACTATATCTATGAATGAGAACTTGTGAAAAATTATAGTGCGGAAGCAAAATACATAATAAAATAATACAAACGTGTCAAACACCCTATGGTGCTACATAGGTTACACATCTAAGTCTACAAATCCAAATGTATTACATCATCCCCAAAATTATTACAACATTGTTTCCATAGAACAAATACCAAGATAAACAGTGGAAATCTTCAAGTCACTTCAATAAACGTCCTAGCTAGACGGTCCCGCAGCGGATTTCCCTTTTCCTGTAAAAATTCAACAACTGAAGGGGTAAGCTAAAGCTTAGTGAATACCATATGATTTTACACATTCTACAAATCATTATGATGCCACCCAGGGTAACCGCGGTAACACATACCGTATACCCCACACGTACTCCAAGTACGCAAACCCGAGCCGCAGCTCCTTCGAGCTGACACTCGGCATAAGAACAACCAACCATCTGAGGCAGACATTACATCGGGGATGACCTACTGTCTATCCTGACCACAGAGGTGTCAAACTCTTGGTCATATAGCACAGTAACATCAGAGTACAGATGCGACCACGCAGGTCCATCGAAAAGATGCACAACAAATGAACGGACATGCAACAAATATGAATGTGCATCAACATAAACGCATGTTAGTAGAATGCCAAACGAACATGAAACAACATGCCTCAGCAGGCAATGCAAACATAATGCAGATGCAGCAATGTTAAAATCAAAGGTACTCACAGTGGGTGCGTTATTATCTTTATTCAAATTTTATTTCTCCTCGGGATTTCAACCGGATCAACCAAGTACCCCACTGTGGGTTAAACAACACCACAAGGGACCTGTAAGTCATTTGTAACAACACATTGTGTTAATATCTTGTTTAATTCCATAAAACTTAATTTTTATAAGTTTTTACCATTTTTGATCCTAAATTCGGATCCATGTCCGAATTCGGACCCCACCCGAATTCGGACCCCCAATTCGATTCTCGTATGAATTCTAATTCGGTCCACCTATATGCCCCAATTCGGACACCTTTTAATTTCGGACCACATGCTAGTTCGGACCATATCCGAATTCGGTCCCCAACCGAATTCGGACCACATCCGAAATTCAAACACTTAGAAATATTTTCTTTCAGTTTTGATAAATCAACTTTTCAGGACCCATCCGAATTCGGGCCCTATCCGAATTCGGATTCCTACCGACGTACAACACTTGTAAATTTTTCTATATTAAATATCCTGAAGTTTGGGCCTCATCCGAATTCGGACCTGATCCGAGTTTATCTCGGATCCGAATTCGGATCCCACTGTGTTCATACTTGTGCAGTTTTGTCAATTTCAGATTTAATTCCATCGTTTTTTTTTTTTGGTACTAGTTCAATACATGGAATAACTTACACAAACTAAAATACATCTATTTTCAACACTTTTAACACTAATATTAACACTATTACATATCAAATAAAACCCATTATGCTCATTTTGTTCCATCCGTAGAACACACACACTAAAACACACACGAATCTCTAAAAATCGTACTTAGAGGCTGAATCAGGATCTGAAATTTGATACATATCATCCTAAACACCCGATTTAAACATATTCATAACAATAACGAACATGCATTAACATTTGCTACTCCAATCTATAATTTCGGATTTTTACAAAACCGAACACAAAACCATCAATTTTGAAGAATTTGTGAAATGTTTACCTCAATTCGTTAATTGCAGATGTGATAGTTCCTTGTGTGCAACCTTGATTTAAATTTTCAGACTTCGAATCCACGATTTTTATGATCTTCAGTTTGTAGAGGGAGAGAGAGCCGAGAGATGAGAGATTGTAGAGAGAGAGTGTGATATTTCAAATGAAAGACCCTTTGGTCTTTTATTCCAAAATTCCAACTTTAGCATTTTTAGTCTCTCAACTTATCTGGTTCCATAAAATACTGATTTTTGTAAAATAAAGAATTCCATCTTTATTTATTATCCTTAATACTTAAATAATTAGTTTCACTTAAATAAATTGAAATTTCTAAATTTTTTTCCATAATATGCAATCAACTTCCATAAATTCAGATACATAATCATTTTCAATAATTTAACTTAATACAAAATTTATCTAGTTATCCCAATTACAATAAATTAAATCCGAGGATGTTACAGCATGGGCTCCACCACGCTAAACTTCGTCCTCGAAGTTACTCGGATCCAAAAAGTTGCGGATATTTCTTCAACATATCAGACTTAGTCTCCCAGATATGATTCGTTCCTTTGTGATGCTTCCAACGTACAAGTACCATCTCAATTTCTTTACTTCTTAATTTCCTCACTTTCGTATCTAACACACATTCCGGCTCTTCAACATACCGGAGCCTTTCATCAATCTGCAGTTCCGTGTGATCAGCCCAATCCTCGTTTTCGGTTGTAAACGACTTTCTAAGGTTTCCCACATGGAACACCGAGTGTATGCCCGACATTTCTTCAGGTAACTCCAAACGATACGATTGATTTCCTATTTTCTCAGTAATCCTGAATGGTCCGACGAATCTCGGAGCCAACTTTCCTCTCTTTACAAAACGTGTAACACCTCTCATAGGTGACACCTTCAAATATACCCAATCATTCACATCAAAACTGATTGGTTTGTGCCTCCTGTCGTAATAACTCTTCTGACGATCCTGGGCCGCTTTCATATTCTGTCTCACCAACTGAATCTTCTCATTCGTTTCCTGCAATAATGCCGGCCCAGCAATCGGCGTTTCTCCGGTTTCCCTCCAACATGTAGGAGTCCTACACCTTCTCCCATACAATGCCTCAAACGGCGCTTTCTTGATCGTCGCGTGGTAACTGTTATTATACGAAAACTCGATCAGTGGCAAATGATCGTCCCAATTGCCACCGAGGTCTAACACACACGACCGCATCATATCTTCGAGTGTTAGGATGGTCCTTTCACTTTGACCATCGGTTTGCGGACGGTAAGCCGTACTCATAGCAATCCTCGATCCTAACCCATCTTGTAATGCCGACCAAAAGTTAGAAGTAAATCGGCTGTCACGATCAGATACAATGGACTTAGGTACTCCATGTCTCGAAACAATCTCATCCAAGTAAATCTGAGCTAACTTTTCCAGTGAATAACTTTCTCTTATTGGAATGAAGTGTGCCGACTTGGTTAATCTATCAACGATTACCCATACCGCATCGTGTTGACGCCTAGTTTTCGGCAACTTTGTGACAAAGTCCATCGTGATATGCTCCCACTTCCATTCCGGAATGGGAAGCGGTTGCAAACTACCGTAAGGTTGTTGGTGTTCGGCTTTCACTAACCGACAAGTCCTGCATCTTTCCACGTACTGACCTATGTCTTTCTTTAATCCGGGCCACCAGAAGTCTGCTTTCAGCTCGTTGTACATCTTTGTGCTCCCGGGATGTACAGAAAACTTAGACTGATGAGCTTCTTCTATTATCACCTTTCTCATGCCTCCATACTTTGGCACCCAGATTCTCCCATATATACCTTTTAAACCCGATTCACTTGTTTCCATATTCTTAATCTGTGCCCTTATATCCTCAGCACCAACATTTTCGTCTTTCAAGGCTTCCTCCTGCGCGGCCTTAACATCATTTATTATTGTGGAAGTCAGCATCGTAGACGTCATCACGTAACAGCAATCCTTAGCATATGCTTTGCGACTCAAAGCATCGGCTACCACGTTAGCCTTTCCAGGATGGTAAAAGATTTCACAGTCATAATCCTTTATTAGTTCCATCGAACGTCTCTGTCTCATGTTGAGTTCTTTCTGGCTGAAAATGTACTTCAGGCTCTTATGATCTGTGTATAACTGACACTTAGTTCTATAAAGATAGTGTCTCCACAATTTTAATGCAAGCGTGACAGCTGTCAACTCGAGATCATGAGTTGAGTAGTTCTTTTCATGCTGCTTAAGTTGTCTTGAGGCATACGCGATTACCTTTCCACGTTGCATCAATACCGCACCAAGTCCCAACCTTGAAGCATCCGTGTATACAACAAAGTCCTCATTACCCTCTGGTAGGGCAAGTATCGGTGCTTCACTTAACATCTTTTTCAAAACATCAAACGCTTCTTGCTGCACAGTTTCCCATACAAACGGTGCATTCTTCTTCGTCAACACCGTCAAAGGAACGGCAATTTTCGAAAAGTCCTTTATAAATCTCCTATAGTAGCCCGCCAACCCCAGAAAACTTCTGACTTCAGTAGCTGAACGAGGCGGCTCCCAATTTCTTACCGCTTCTACCTTAGCCGGATCTACTGAAATTCCGGCCCCCGAAATTACATGCCCTAATAACTGAATCTGTTGCAGCCAAAACTCACATTTTGAGAACTTGGCATACAACTTCTCTTTTCTTAGCAATTCCAGCAATTCCCTTAAATGATCAGCATGTTCGGCTTCAGACTTAGAGTATACTAAAATATCATCGATAAACACAATTACCGATTTATCCAACATCGATCTACATACTCTATTCATTAAATCCATAAACACTGCCGGGGCATTGGTTAAACCGAAAGGCATTACCAGAAACTCGTAATGCCCATACCGAGTCCTGAAAGCTGTCTTTGGCACATCTTCCTCTCGAACCTTCAATTGATGATATCCCGATCTCAGATCAATCTTAGAAAACATACAAGCTCCATGTAACTGGTCAAACAAGTCATCTATCCTTGGCAATGGATACTTGTTCTTTATTGTCAACTTATTCAGCTCCCGGTAATCGATGCACATTCGCATTGTACCATCCTTCTTTTTCACAAACAAAACAGGGGCTCCCCACGGCGATGAACTTGGTCGAATAAAACCCTTGTCCAACAACTCCTGGAGTTGTGTCATCATCTCTTTCATTTCAGTAGGAGCAAGGCGATAAGGAGAACGAGCTACCGGTGCAGCTCCAGGGATCAAGTCAATGCGAAATTCCACTTGTCTCTCAGGCGGCACGCCAGACAAGTCTTCCGGAAACACATCCGGGAATAGTGAAACAACAGGCACATCGGCCAACGTCTTCTTCTCAGCCTTGGCATCTATAGCATATGCCAGGTAGGCGTCACATCCCTTTGCAACAAGCTTTCGGGCTTTTGCAATGGTCAACAGACACAGATCCCCACTTCTCCTATCCCCATAAATGCAGATCTCACGCCCCTCTGGAGTAGTTATCTTTATCATTTGCTTCTTACATACTATGTGGGCTTCATTCTCAATTAACCAATCCATCCCGATTATCACATCAAATTCACTGAAGTCTATCGGAATCAAGTCCAGATTGAAGACTACATCTTCAATCACTAAAGTGCAGTTACGATAAGCATGATCTACTTTGACTAAGGTGTTGCTAGCAGTTTCAATATCTAGTACAGCAGATAGCTTAGACAAAGGCATGGCAAGTTGTTGTGCAAACATAGTAGATACAAACGAGCGATTGGCACCCGAATCGAAAAGAACTCGTGCAGGTAAAGAGTTTATAATAAACATACCCGTGACCACCTCCGGGTTTTCCCTAGCCTCCTCTGCAGTGATTTGAAAGGCACGAGCCGGTGCCCTTTGTGACTGACCCCGACCCCGGTTAACTGAACCACCGCTTGAACCTCCCGAAGATCGTGTTGATGTTGGAGCAGCAGCTGCTGGAGCATTCTTTCGACAATTTCTACTATAGTGCCCCCACACTCCACATTTATGGCAGGCATCTGATCTTCGTGGACATTCATTCTGAAAGTGGCCCAACTCTCCGCAGCAAAAACATGCACGCCCGTTTGTGCACTTGCCGAAGTGTTCTAGATGACACTTATTACAATACTGCGGCTCGGTGTTGATAGAGTAAGCACGTGCGCGACCAGAAGAACTAGACTGTCAGCGATAAGACTGTTGTGGCGAGTACTGCGATGATCGTGAAGAACCAGAGTAGCCTCCTTCGCGTTGGCGTTTCGGTGGTGAAGGTTGAGTTGGATTAGCTGAAGCAGCAGCAGACCCTATCACATATCCAGACATACTTAAAATCTGTTCCACATTTCTGGCGGCCTTCAATAGTCCAGCAAATGTGGGGTAGCGTACATTGCTCATCACCCTCCGAATCTCCAAATCCAGACCAGCCTCAAACCTGGTCACTTTTCTTTCCTCAGTATCCACTTGATGAGGCGCGAACAAACTTAGCCTCGTGAACTCTACAGCATACTGGGACACAGACTTAGTCCCCTGAATCAACGTCATGAATTTAGCCTCCAATCTTCAGCGCTCATCGGCCGGGCAGTACTGCTGAGTGAAAACTTCAGTGAACTCAGCCCATTTCATTACAGCAACATTCTCCATTGTTAGTGCATTCACCATCGAGTTCCACCACATTATTGCGTCTTTGGTGAACATGGCAGTAGCGATTCGGACCATATCCTTCTCAGCACAATCGCTGATTCGGAAAGTCCTTTCTGTAGCTGTTATCCACTCCAATGCAGTAACAGCATCCCCCAATCCAGTAAATTCAACGGCTCCATTTCCCTTAAAGTCCTTAAACCGACAACCCCTGGGCTTATTAGATGACCCAGTGTTGTCATCTTGCTCGTCATTGTTTCCTCCCTCCTTTTCCTTATTCTTCCTTTTGTCTTCTCTTCGCTTAGCTTCGGCCTCATCTCGAGCCCGAAACTGATCTTGAATCATCTGATTTTGCTCAGCCATCAAGGCTAGCATCATTTCTCTCGTCTCTTCAGGTGTCATTCCTCCTCCAGACATGTTCTGAAATATGAAACATATAACTTATTTAGTAACATGTCATTTATTTATAGACACCACCCAATTGTCTCGTATGATAGTCAATATTCTTACGATTACTAGATCGTAACCTATCTTAGTTCAGATCATTACTTAGAATCACTACATGTCAACACTTAATGTTTGAGACCAAGACCTCACGGACACTTGAATCTCAAACTACTGCTCTGATACCATAAGCTGTGACACCCTTGCCACATTAACCACCAATTACCATTCACCCAGGATTATTCACCAACAAACAGATATATAATGATCTGATACCTTAATTAAAGTGCGGAAGCAAAATACATAATAAAATAATACAAATGTGTCAAACACCCTATGGTGCTACATAGGTTACACATCTAAGTCTACAAATCCAAATGTATTACATCATCCCCAAAATTATTACAACATTGTTTCCATAGAACAAATACCAAGATAAACAGTGGAAATCTTCAAGTCACTTCAATAAACGTCCTAGCTAGACGGTCCCGCAGCGGATTTCCCTTTTCCTGTAAAAATTCAACAACTGAAGGGGTAAGCTAAAGCTTAGTGAATACCATATGATTTTACACATTCTACAAATCATTATGATGCCACCAGGGTAACCGCGGTAACACATACCGTATACCCCACACGTACTCCAAGTACGCAAACCCGAGCCGCAGCTCCTTCGAGCTGACACTCGGCATAAGAACAACCAACCATCTGAGGCAGACATTACATCGGGGATGACCTACTGTCTATCCTGACCACAGAGGTGTCAAACTCTTGGTCATATAGCACAGTAACATCAGAGTACAGATGCGACCACGCAGGTCCATCGAAAAGATGCACAACAAATGAACGGACATGCAACAAATATGAATGTGCATCAACATAAACGCATGTTAGTAGAATGCCAAACGAACATGAAACAACATGCCTCAGCAGGCAATGCAAACATAATGCAGATGCAGCAATGTTAAAATCAAAGGTACTCACAGTGGGTGCGTTATTATCTTTAAGCAAATTTTATTTCTCCTCGGGATTTCAACCGGATCAACCAAGTACCCCACTGTGGGTTAAACAACACCACAAGGGACCTGTAAGTCATTTGTAACAACACATTGTGTTAATATCTTGTTTAATTCCATAAAACTTAATTTTTATAAGTTTTTACCATTTTTGATCCTAAATTCGGATCCATGTCCGAATTCGGACCCCACCCGAATTCGGACCCCCAATTCGATTCTCGTATGAATTCTAATTCGGTCCACCTATATGCCCCAATTCGGACACCTTTTAATTTCGGACCACATGCTAGTTCGGACCATATCCGAATTCGGTCCCCAACCGAATTCGGACCACATCCGAAATTCAAACACTTAGAAATATTTTCTTTCAGTTTTGATAAATCAACTTTTCAGGACCCATCCGAATTCGGGCCCTATCCGAATTCGGATTCCTACCGACGTACAACACTTGTAAATTTTTCTATATTAAATATCCTGAAGTTTGGGCCTCATCCGAATTCGGACCTGATCCGAGTTCATCTCGGATCCGAATTCGGATCCCACTGTGTTCATACTTGTGCAGTTTTGTCAATTTCAGATTTAATTCCATCGTTTTTTTTTGGTACCAGTTCAATACATGGAATAACTTACACAAACTAAAATACATCTATTTTCAACACTTTTAACACTAATATTAACACTATTACATATCAAATAAAACCCATTATGCTCATTTTGTTCCATCCGTAGAACACACACACTAAAACACACACGAATCTCTAAAAATCGTACTTAGAGGCTGAATCAGGATCTGAAATTTGATACATAACATCCTAAACACCCGATTTAAACATATTCATAACAATAACGAACATGCATTAACATTTGCTACTCCAATCTATAATTTCGGATTTTTACAAAACCGAACACAAAACCATCAATTTTGAAGAATTTGTGAAATGTTTACCTCAATTCGTTAATTGCAGATGTGATAGTTCCTTGTGTGCAACCTTGATTTAAATTTTCAGACTTCGAATCCACGATTTTTATGATCTTCAGTTTGTAGAGGGAGAGAGAGCCGAAAGATGAGAGATTGTAGAGAGAGAGTGTGATATTTCAAATGAAAGACCCTTTGGTCTTTTATTCCAAAATTCCAACTTTAGCATTTTTAGTCTCTCAACTTATCTGGTTCCATAAAATACTGATTTTTGTAAAATAAAGAATTCCATCTTTATTTATTATCCTTAATACTTAAATAATTAGTTTCACTTAAATAAATTGAAATTTCTAAATTTTTTTCCATAATATGCAATCAACTTCCATAAATTCAGATACATAATCATTTTCAATAA
>JAANYP010003435.1:647500-895939 GCA_020465985.1 Centrapalus pauciflorus
ATTTAATGACTAAATTCGAATTCCTAAGGGTAGATTCGAACCATATTCGAATCTATGGCATTAGATTCGAATCTATGGTTGTAAACTCGAATTCCTGCTCGAATTTAGTACAAAAATCGAGTTTGTTCTTGCATTTCGACTCTGTTCTTGGCATTTTCGAGTCTGTTCATCCTTATAACTTAAATCCTTCATTCTAAGGCCTAAAATCATGAATATATCAAGTATTATACCTAGGTTTGATTCTATTACACATATACTATCTCATTCTTGCAAGATTTCAAGCAAAATCGGCTTTAAATCGCATAAAAATGACAGATTCGAACTTATGTTCTTCAAAACCGAAACACAAAATCTTAAAAGAGTCGATTCTTACCTTAATCCGTATGAAATCAAAAATCCAACCGTAGATTGTTGTTGTACTCCTCGAGATCTTTCCGATGACGTATAAATCTCTATAATCGGCCGGTCGGTTTGTGAGATATCTTAGAGAGATGTAGAGAGAATCTAGAGAGAGAAAGTTGTAGAGAGAGAGAGTGACTTATGGAAAATGAGAGTTTTTATCCTTTTTATTCCCATTTTCACCATTTTGCACATTTTACCCCTCAACTTAACCGGTTCCATAAAATACTGATTTATTCTTAAATTTATCATTACTAACTTTTATAATCTTAATACTCCATAATAATAATTCAGAGTTCAAATTTTCTTAAATTAACAACAAACTTTCTAAATATCCCAAATACATAATAGTTGCTCATAATTTAACTTAATTACAAATTATCCGCCTAAATAGATCCAAATTACAGTAATTGAATTCGAGGATGTTACAACATGGGCTCCACCACGCTCTAACTTCGTCCTCGAAGTTATTTGACTTCAAACAGCTGTGGATATTTCCTTAACATATCAACTTTCGTCTCCCATGTATGTTTGGCTCCCTTATGATGCTCCCAATGTACCAGCACCATTTCAATCTCTTTGTTTCTTATTCTTTATTACCACAATATTCATAATATAATCAGACTTTTCAAAATATACTAACCCTTCATGATTTCTAATTCAGTATAATCAGCCTAATCTTCGTTACCAGTTGTGAAGATTACATAAAGCTTTTCCAATAAAACACCAAGTGCTATTTCGACATTTCCTTAAATAATTCCAAATGAGATAACAGATTCCTAACTTTTCTGTTATTCTCAATGAACCAATACACCATTGTGCTAACTTGTTCCGTTTTGTTGATACTTAAATCCAAAATACATGATCTCATCATGTATTCAAATATGAAAATAGTTCATTCATTTTGACCATAAATCGAGGTCGGTAAGCTGTACTCATAGCTATGTGAGTGCATAATCCTACTTGTAAAGCAAACCAAAAGTTGAACATGAAACAACTCCTCTAATAAGATATAATCAATTCTAGAATACCATGGAAATAATGTTAACCTTACTCATGCACATCTTGTGCAATTCTTTCTAGCAATAACCTTCTTGAGTCCGTATATATAATATACCGAATTAATCAAGTTGTCTACAATCTACCAATCGTAGAAAACTTCTTAATTCTTGCAATACTGCGAGACAACTTTCAAATTCTCAATCACTCCCCTTTTTAGCAGAATCCTCCGAGATCCACTTCCAGAAATCACATATCCCAAAATATAATCTATTATAATCATAACTCATGATTTGACATATTCAACTATAAACTTATACCAACATATCATCGATAATTACGATTACAGATTTTCCCCCAACATTGATATACAAATCTTTATTCATAATGTCCATGAAATAGTTGGGGTGTTGGCTATCCCAAATGGCATAAAAAAATACTCGTAAAACTCATAACTATCCCTGAAATCCATTTTCAGTACATTCCTTCTTCGGACCTCAATTAATCATATCCCATTCGTAGATCAATCTTAGAAAAATAATTAGCTCTCATGCAGCTAATCGAAATAATCATCAATTCCCGGCAGCGGATACTTATAGTCAATTTGTTCAAATCATGTGAATCTATGCACATTCTCATTGTGACATCTTTTGTTTCATAAACACTATCGGGCTCCACACGGCAGAGAACTCAATCTACAAAGCCCCTATCTGACAACTTCTGAAGTTGCTTCATCATATCTTACCTTTCAGTAGATGCATACCGATACGAACAACAAGCTATTGGAGAAACTCCAGGGATCAAGTCAACACAAAATTTCACTTGTCTTTCAAGTGACACATCAGACAAGTCTTCCAGAAACACATATGGAAACATTTGGGACAACAGGCGCATCGGCCACAGTTTTCTTTTCAGTCTTGGTATCAATAACCTATACCAAACAAAACTCACAACCCTAAGCGATCAGCTTTCGGGACCTAACAATCATCATTAGACATTGATCCCCACTTCTCCAATACTCATATATACAATTCTCTCGCCCCTCCGGCGTAATTATCTTTATTATTCCTTTATTGCAAACTACATGCGTCTCATTACATATACACAACCAATTCATTCCAATTTTCATATCAAATCACCGATCTCTACTGGAATCAAGTCAGGATTGAAGACTACCTCTTCAATCACTAGAGTACAATCATGATACACGTGATCTACGTTAACTAATGTGTTACTTAACAATTTCAACATCAATCACAACAGACAACTTAGACCAAGGCATCAACACTTGTTGAGCAAAAGCAGTAGATACAAATAATTGGTCGGCACCAGAATCAAACAGAACTCATGTCTACCTCCGAATCTTTCTTAGATTCTGAATCGTAGTACTAGACTTTTCTTTGCTTTACAAGCATAAGTCGTTAGTATCCAAAGTCTCTTTAAACTTTTTATGTTTGATCAAATCTTCATTTCATTAAGTATTATATCCACCCTTCCAATCGATTATACTTCACATTCATTTCTTACTTTACACTTTGCATTACATATTTCAATTTCTCTTTTAAAATTATCATGTATTTTCC
The DNA here is from genome assembly GCA_020465985.1 of Centrapalus pauciflorus. Lineage (NCBI taxonomy): Eukaryota > Viridiplantae > Streptophyta > Magnoliopsida > Asterales > Asteraceae > Centrapalus > Centrapalus pauciflorus. Next base: position 650,482 of record JAANYP010003435.1, read on the forward strand.
ATGTATTATCATACCCTCGTATGCTTTTCTCTTATAATTTCTAGATTTGTTTTCCTCATATAATATTCATATATATACCAACATTGAATCAGTCTCTTTGATTTCAACTACATCAAATTCTCATGAACAGTTCGTGTCATACGTTCTCAACCACAACCTTTGTAAGCTTACAATATTCAATACAATGTACCTTACTGTTTCCTTTTAATACAAGTTGATGTTATTTGTTTTATGATAAACACTACAAGTTGTTATCATTCCCTCAAACATATTACATATGATACTAATACTATTAGTTCCAATTCTTTTAACCCATCATGGTCAAACTTAAACTTCATTACAACTTCTAAACTCATTCATAAATTTCCAAGAAGTCTATGACATCTTTTCCAATTCAAAGCTTCCAAGTCCATCTTGGCTATTCATCTACTGCCTATTTATATACTCGAATATTCTCATTCACAAACAGGATTATACTTATATTAGTAATAAAACTTATATAACTCGATTTCATGTTAACTTCAGCATCATAGAACTTCGATAAAATATTGCATATGGAGTCTTTAAGGTACACCTCTAACTCTATGGATTAACGTCCAAAAATTATAACCACGATCTCATCCCTTTGTCAAACCTTTCATTCATAGTTTCATCATGTATTACATGCTAATTCTTTGGTCGAAATTTGCAATTTCTGCTAAAATGGCCCACTTTTCCACAATTATAACAAGCATCGACCTTCATTGGACATTTGTTAGCCTTATGTCCAAATTGATTACAATGGCAACATCTCTTACTTCTATCACGTTTATTTGTTCTTGACCTCAAGTATAGTCCATTTAGTTCATCTTCTCCAGACTTTACAATCTTTCCAATAGCTCTTTCTTCATGATTAACATGTGGTACGATATCAGGCTCACCATATTGCCTACTAAACAACAACTTGAATTGTTCCCAACTAAAGGAAGCAATCAACTTGGATCCCAATTCTTTTTCCCAACGGTCCCACCATTCCTTAGCTTGTCCAATCAATTGATCCTTAGCTAAAAATACCTTATACTCATCCTTACAATTCATCTCTCTAAAGATTTGTTCCATAATTGTAATCCACATTTCTGCTTCCTCAATTCTCAGAGATCCAGAGAATGTGGGAGGTTGCCAGTCCTTGAGTGATCTAACTACATACTTCATGTAATTCTCATCAATTCCGGTTTCATAATCAATCTTTTCCTTGCCCTTGTCTTTTCGTTTCGCTTTATTTCTAAGGTTTATGTTATCCACAACATAATTCCTTTCATATTCCCTCTTTTCTTTTCTCTTGTCTTCTTTTCTTTTGGCTTTGGCCTCATCTCGCGCCCGAAACTGATCCTGAATCATTTTGTTCTGTTCAGCCATCAAGGCTAACATCATTTCTCTTGCTTCTTCAGGTGTCATGCCTCCAGACATGTTCTAAAAATATAAACATATAACTTGTTTAGTAACATGTCATCAGTTTAAAGACACCACTCATTTGTCCCGTATGATAGTCAATCTCTTATAATTACTATATCATAACCTATCTTAGTTCAGATCATTACTTAAACCACTACATATCATTACCTAATGTTTGAGATCAAGACCTCACGGACACTTGAATCTCAAACTACTGCTCTGATACCATCTCGTGTGACAACCTTGCCACAACCACCACCAATTACAATACACTCAGGATTAATCATCAACATACAATAACATAATGATCTGATAACCTAAATTAAGTGCGGAAGCATTAAAACATAAATAAAGTAGTGCAACAAGTGTTAAACACCCTATGGTGCTATCAGGTACCAAGTCTAGGTCTACACACCCATACATTTATTACAATCATCCGAAATATATTTCAACATTTGTCCAAATCACAATTACCGATCAAATAGTGCCGAGTCTCCCAAATCTTCCAAACGACCTAACTAGAAGGTCCAGCAGTAGACTTCCCTTTTCCTGTAAAATAAAAATCAACAACTGGGGAATAAGCGGATGCTTAGTGAATACAGAGATTATGCATTTTATAAGTCTTTATGAAACCCAAGGATAACACAGATGACCAACATCGGATATCCTCTTCGTACACAAAGTACGGACCAGAGCCGCAGCCCCTTCGAGCTCAAAGCTCGGCATTTAAACATACCATCTGAGACAAACGTACGATCGGGGATGACATACTGCCTACCGGGCCTAGGAGGGATCAGCTCCAGGTCATATAGCACAGTAACATCAGAGTAATCGATGCGACCCACCGGTCCATCACTAGATGCACAACAACCGAAAGGACATGCAACAAGTAAGAATGTGCATCTAAATCTACGCAAGTTAGTAGAATTCCAAACAATCAATGAAACAACAGGTCTCAGCAGGCAAAGCTTACATAAAACAAATATAAACATGCGAAATCTACTGTACTCACAGTGGGTGCGTAATTTATCTTTTAACCGATTTTATTTCTCTTCGGGCTTTCAACCGGATCCGCCAAGTACCCCACTGTGGGTTGAACAACACCACAAGGGACCTGTTAAATTAGTTACAACAATATTTCAAGTCAAAAACCGTTTAAATCCATAAAACCAAGTTTCGTAAATTTTGCAATATTTTTCCCCATTTCGGATCCATATCCAAATTCGAACCTCAACTAAATTTGAACCCATTTCAAGTTCACACCTTGTCCTTTGAATAACTCTTGGTATTTTAGGTGTTGTTTATGAGTTTCATTCAAAATACTTGAGTTTAGAGAGTAGATTTCTCATTTTTAGGCATTAAACTCGAATTTCGGGGGTTAAATTCGAATTTCCTTCGAATTTAATGACTAAATTCGAATTCCTAAGGGTAGATTCGAACCATATTCGAATCTATGGCATTAGATTCGAATCTATGGTTGTAAACTCGAATTCCTGCTCGAATTTAGTACAAAAATCGAGTTTGTTCTTGCATTTCGACTCTGTTCTTGGCATTTTCGAGTCTGTTCATCCTTATAACTTAAATCCTTCATTCTAAGGCCTAAAATCATGAATATATCAAGTATTATACCTAGGTTTGATTCTATTACACATATACTATCTCATTCTTGCAAGATTTCAAGCAAAATCGGCTTTAAATCGCATAAAAATGACAGATTCGAACTTATGTTTTTCAAAACCGAAACACAAAATCTTAAAAGAGTCGATTCTTACCTTAATCCGTATGAAATCAAAAATCCAACCGTAGATTGTTGTTGTACTCCTCGAGATCTTTCCGATGACGTATAAATCTCTATAATCGGCCGGTCGGTTTGTGAGATATCTTAGAGAGATGTAGAGAGAATCTAGAGAGAGAAAGTTGTAGAGAGAGAGAGAGAGTGACTTATGGAAAATGAGAGTTTTTATCCTTTTTATTCCCATTTTCACCATTTTGCACATTTTACCCCTCAACTTAACCGGTTCCATAAAATACTGATTTATTCTTAAATTTATCATTACTAACTTTTATAATCTTAATACTCCATAATAATAATTCAGAGTTCAAATTTTCTTAAATTCACAACAAACTTTCTAAATATCCCAAATACATAATAGTTGCTCATAATTTAACTTAATTACAAATGATCCGCCTAAATAGATCCAAATTACAGTAATTGAATTCGAGGATGTTACACCTGCCGTGTCAATCTCGTCAACGGCATGGCTATCCGAGAAAAATTCTGAATGAACCGTCTGTAGTAGCCTGCTAATCCCAGGAAACTACGAATCTCTGGCACGGTCTTAGGCTGCTCCCAACTCATCACAGCCTCGATCTTCGCGGGATCCACTTTGATGCCCTCGCTGCTCACAATATGGCCCAAGAACTGCACTTCTCGGAGCCAAAACTCGCACTTCGAAAACTTCGCATAGAGTCTCTCTCTCTGCAGCACACTCAGGACTTCCCTCAAGTGCTGCTCATGCTCCTCAGCGCTCCTCGAATAGATCAATATGTCGTCTATGAACACGATCACAAATCGATCCAACATGGCTCTACACACCCTGTTCATCAAATCCATGAAGGCTGCGGGTGCGTTAGTCAGTCCGAATGGCATGACTAGAAACTCATAGTGTCCATAGCGCGTCCTGAAGGCTGTCTTGGGCACATCCTCTTCCCTGACCTTCAGCTGATGATATCCAGATCGCAAATCAATCTTCGAGAAGAAGCTAGATCCCTGTAGCTGATCGAATAAATCGTCGATTCGCGGAAGTGGATATCTATTCTTCACTGTCACTTTATTTAACTCCCAATAGTCGATACACATTCGCATGGTACCGTCTTTCTTCTTCACAAACAACACCGGTGCTCCCCACGGTGATGAGCTCGGACGGATAAATCCCCTATCCAGCAACTCCTGAAGCTGAGTCATCATCTCTCGCATCTCAGTGGGTGCCAGCCTGTAAGGCGTTTTCGCAATCGGCACCGCTCCAGGGATAAGGTCGATCCGGAACTCTACCTGGCGATCTGGCGGTAGCCCAGGTAGCTCATCTGGGAATACCTCAGGGTAGTCTCGCACTACAGGTACATCCCCTACCTTCGTCTTCTCCTTCTGGGCGTCAATCACATAAGCCAAGAAGGTTTCGCAACCCTTGGTCACGTATCTCTGAGCTCTAATCATCGAGATGATCCCAATCTCCCCCTTTCGTCTCTCCCCGTAAACTGTCACGGTCTCGGTCTCAGAAATCGGTATCCTGATCATCTTCTTTGCACAAAGAATATCTGCCTGACGGGCTGTCATCCAGTCCATACCGACGATCACATCGAAACTGCTGATCTCGATAGGCAGTAAATCGATCAAGAATCGGTGAGTATCAATCTCGAGTACACACTCTCGATAAATACGGCTCACTAAAGCGGTACTGTCGTCTACCCTCTCGACAATCAATGGCACAGATAATACAGTAGGAACAGCAGTAAAATAAGCACAGAAGGACACTGACACATAAGAGCGATCGGCTCCAGAATCAAATAAGACTCGCGCACGCAAGCCATTCAGAATATACGTACCCGTAACGACATCTGGAGCATCTCTGGCCTCCTCAGCTGTGGCCTGGAACACCCGGCCTCTGGCTCTCGGAGCTGCATCCCTGCGGGAGGTGGAAGAAGAAGGCTCGACTCTAGCACCGCTCGTGCTCGCTCCCGGTACTGCCGGTGCTGTCTCTGGGCAGTCTCTCATGCGATGGCCCGGCTTCCCACATCGGAAGCATAATGCCTCTGGGGCTGTGCAGGCTGTAGCTGTGTGGCCGAACTGACCACATCTAAAACACCGAAACTGATCACTGGCACACGGTCCGGCATGCCTGCGGTGGCATCTCGGACAATCTCGCTCTCCGGATAAACTGTCAGCTCTACTCCCCGATGCCCGGGACCCCTGCCCAACACTGCTCTGACTGGCCGCATGACTGCCTCTCTGACCCTGTCCCCGGGATCTCTCATCCCGACCTCTATCTCTGCCTCTGTCTCTGCCTCGGTCCCTACGCGGACCTGAACTCTGCTCCTGATGACGGCCCTGCTCGGGCTGCTGATCCCTCGGCTCACGCCAGTAACTGGACTGCTCAGAAGTCCCCGTGCGCTGTCTCTGAGTGGGCGGCTGCTCCCGCTGCCTCTCAATCTCTCGCTCTCTCATGCGAGCTAACTCTAGCGCTCTAGCAAAAGATGACGTCTCCTGTAATCCCACAAACTCCCTGATATCTGGTCTCAGGCCGTCAACAAAGGCATCGGCCTTGCGCCTCTCTGTATTCACATGCTGCGGCGCGAACTGGGAGTACTCATTGAAGCGATCCACATACTGCTGCACGGACAGATCCCTCTGCTGTAAGTGGAGGAAACGGCGCTCCATCTCTCTCTGCTCATCATGGGGCGCATACTGAATCTCAAACATGTCCTTAAACTGAGCCCAGGACATCGCATATGCACGAGAATCAGACAGGGAAGACTCGATAGATCTCCACCACTGTGAGGCTCCACCCCTCAACTGATACGTGGCATACCCTACCATGTCTTTCGGGTCCACATGAGCAACCCGAAATGCAGACTCAATCTCGCGCTCCCACGCGAGTGCCATCCCTGGCTCACCCCCGCCTCTGAACTCTGGAGGATTCCCAGTCATGAAATCCTTAAATGAACCCCCTCGCTGAGATGTAGAGGAAGAGGCACCTACACCCGTGCCCGTATCCGGACCACCCCCAGTACGTGGCCCTGTATCACGTCCCTGCTCTCTCTCCAGCTCTCTCTGCTGTCTATAGAACTCTGTAAGAACCCCAAGCAACTCTGACTTGCGGATATACTCATCATCACCCGGCGGCTTACCCGCGCCAGAACCCTCTCCCTGGTCTGCCATACTAATCTGCACAAAACAAGGCAATTAAGCACAAGAAATAGGTCTCCCAGCGTTATACATTAAGCCAGGATAATTAAATCCTCTAGTATCCGTCACCGAAATACTCCCCAAGAATCTGAACACGGTCTAAGCTCAAGCATCCACTGATACTCAATACTAAAACCACAAGCTCTGATACCATACATGTAACACCCTCTAATCCCAACTAAAAGCCACGTCATTTACAATACACATGTGGCATTAACGCAATCACAATCCATATCCCAATGTCAAGGTTTACACAAACACTGATTAATTAAAACATTTTACACAAACATTAACCGTAATATCCCGAAGTCAACCCGACATACAAAACCCGACCCGGACCCAAATATTCACATACAACCCAGTATCATTTGTCCCAAAGTTTCTAGCAAAGTATCACATACAGATAACAAAGCAGAATCTCCCGATCGCAGCAAGTCAAGCTCCTATCGTCGCTCAGGAGCTGGCGGTCCTATCTTCGGTCCCCCTGATACACACATCAGACTCGAATACGTAAGCTTCGCAGCTCGTGAGTACACAAGGTTTAGACACTGCACAGTACACATAATCACATATCGCATGTCACATGGCAACCCTACACTACACGGCATAACACATGCCAGCGAGTCTCTACTCAGAGACCCTAGAGATCCAATACAGAAAGAGATACTCATCTCAATTGGGGATCCCTCCCCTCCCCCCCTGGAGCCAAACCACGCCCGTGGGAGCTAACAGGAATAACGGCCGCATATATATATATGGGAACCCTTCACAGGGTCAAACAGAGCTACACAGCTCCCACGATACTCATCGCAATATATAGTAATGGATCTCAAATATAACACATAGTAAGAAAGAAAGATCATACCTGAGGGGCAACTCGCAGTGCCCAAACAATTCATATAATCACATATGAAATATTAACACAAAAGACTCGAAAGACAACGACTAGTCTTTGGAAAAGTCTCGCGTACTCACCTGGATCACCCTGCACAATTTCCCTAACTGTCTGATCCGAACCCGGCCCGTAACAATCTCTGGGAATCCCTGTACACAAATTAATTCTCCCAGATTAATCTCGATTATCCCATAACTGTTAATATACCCAAATGAACCCACAAAACAACCCAACGGACCCCCAAAGCCCAAACCGACCCAAACCCGCAGAAGCCCGATCGCGGCCGCACTGGCCCGATCGCGGCCCGCGCTCGAGGAAGAACATCGCGGCCGCGCTTAGCGCGTCGCGACCGCGTTCACGAAGCAGAACAGTTCCCCTGTTCGTTTTTCTGTTCTGTCCAGGAGGTAATTACCTCCCCAAACCCGATTTCCAACAGATAAAACACATGATATGAATACCAAACTATTACCAACATGCTTACACATAAATTCCCAACATATAGCCCTATTTATCTCACAAAATCAGATTCAATTGGAAGGTTTCTTACCTTGAACTCCAAGAACACAAAAGAGAAGATTAAATTCTGATTTCACACTTTAATCACTTGATTTATGATCAATTCCAAGTCCCAGCAGCATAGGTTCACACACACACCTTTATCTCAGATTTTGCACAAAAGGAAGGAAGAAGGAAACGTTATACACATATACGCTATATACGGATCCCGTTATATCGCGGGTTCGACACCGATACCCGACCCCAATATCAAAAATCCACTATTTATATCATTAAATCTCATTTAATCTCGTGAATCCATAATTATAATTTATCCGCTAAAATTATATCTCGAGTCCACGTAATCCCCCGTCCCGACACGTATAATCCACTATACGGGACGCAATTGGACCAACGCAATACTCAATAAAATAATTGGTCAATAGGATAATTACACGTACCTGCTCGGGAGTCGGGGTGTTACAGTATATATTTTGAAAATGATAAAATATAAAAATGGAATATCTGAAAATCAACAATCAAATTTATCATATTCACAATTGAAGTTTTATCAATTAAATTTTAAATCTTGTTAGCAAAATAATTAACAAAAACTTTTAACTTTATTTACTACACTTCTACATTTAAATTCAAATATTTACATTTGAACTTAACTATGATCATTAAGGATAATAATGACACATATTTATTTTAGGTAAATATTAATTCATTAATGAAAAAATTAAAATCAAAATTTAATGTAATTAAGGTAATGGAGTAAATTTGGAAAATGAATTAAAAAAAATGGCATAGATATAATTATTGATTTTAATTAAGGGTATAAGAGACATTTCATAAATAATTATGAGTTATCATTAATCTGGACCATTAATTTCATTCCATCCAATGGTCCAGAAACTCCAAATGACTTTCTTATCATATATAGTATAGAAGTATAGATATAGATAGATTTCAATTTTATTATGTTCAAAATAATCACCAATTCGGACGAAACGTTTGAACTTTGAAATGTAAACCCAAACCAAATATGGAAATTGAATTTAGTTGGAAAAATATAAAAATTAACATTATAATTAAAGTCATCTTAAAATGTCAATGCAATTGGCGGATTGGAATTGGCAATGTTAAAAAAATCGCCGTTGCCGGGGATCGAACCCGGGTCACCCGCGTGACAGGCGGGAATACTTACCACTATACTACAACGACTTTGTTGTTTTTGTTTTCAACTTTTTAATATTTAAATATGTGTGAACCTATTTCCATTAATTAAAAAAACAGCGAAATCATTATTTTATTAACTTTTTAATTGTTTTATTTATAGAAAATATATGTACAATTACTTATAAAAATGATACTTCTAAATTCTAATGTCATCAAGTTTTATCATTAACTCAAATAAAAGATTGACTTAACCCACCAAAAAAACATTCGACTCAAACATCTTATTTTAAATCCATCTATCCATGTGACTATATGGTAAAATATCGTAGTTTTTGTACAGTTTTAAATAAACAGAAGAACACAACTTTGTCACGGGTTTTTTATGTATAGAAAATGTAAAAGTTTATTTAAGGTGAAATTTACATATAGATCTTATAATATTTTTAGTATTGTCATATAAAATTGATCTTTAAATTGTCTTCTAAACCTAAATAATAGTCATTTTGATATCGTCCATTGGCTTGAAATCAAGTAACTCATTTGATTAGTGGTTTTCATTGAGACATCAACTAAATTTTCAAATAATTGATCAGATTTGTGTTCAGTCATCTATTTTCTTATTATATAAATTATATTAGTGTATTTACCCATATAACATACGAATTTGTTCAAATAATAATTTTTAATAAATTATCAAAATAATTGTAAAAATCGATGATAGACAGTAGTACAAACTATGAATATTATGAAAAAGAAATCAATAATCGCCAAATACACACATTGAAAATATAATTTTGGAGGTTATTTTCTATATTAAAAAAAAACATCCCCAAAGTCAAAAAAATCTGGTTTTGAAAATTATAAACTTGGCTAAACCAAAGTCGATGATAAAAAAAGAAAAGAAAAGAATGAAAAAAAGAAAAGAATGAAAAGACCTGGATTGAAAAAGCCCGTAAAGATTTCTTTCTTTTCTTTCCTATCTTTAGATAGAAGGTTAATAGGTAAAAGTTAAAAAAAATTTCCTTTTCTTTTCTCGTAAAAAAATTCATGGAACACAAATTTTATCAGATATGTCTAGATTTTCTTTTCTTTTCTTCCATTAATGAGATCATAGAATCAATATGTAGGCATTAGGAGTGTTATATGTTGGACCAATTTCCCGAACCGAACCGGTACCGGTCCCGATTATCACCAATCGTAGAGTATTGGTCCGGTCCTCGGTTTAAATTTGGACCCAATTCGGTATTCGGTCCTACCAGGTTCAGGAATTAACCGGAACCGGTACCAAAAACATTAAAATGGTCCGGTCCTCGGGTTTAGATTTGGACCCAATTCAGGTTTGGTCTGAGTTTGATCCCGATAACACCCATAGTAGGCATCAATATTTTTAATTTGGGTTATAAATGATGAAAATGAAGGGGTAAAATTGAGATTTCACACAAGGCTAAGTAAAACCTAACCATAAACACATTCCAAAATCGATGTTGAAGGTATATTTGGTTCCATAATAACTCACAAAGACACCACCAACGTCGTCTATGCATTCACTACTACTTGTACGGTACCTATCAAAATATATCGTTATCGATCCGATGTACTACACTTGATGCATTGAGTACAACACTATCTGCATTACCCCCGAACCCGAATTTCAACCGCCTTCACGAATGCAGTTTCCGGGCAACAGATACTTGTATTCGTCTGCGCTGTTCAACAAATACGAAGGCAGGTGAACCGCAGAATACGAATGAGGGATCGGTCCCATCCTCCCGATGATCTTCTTGAAAGTGTACTCCTCCGGAAGCATGTCGTACAAGTCATCGCCGTTGCAAATCACTTTCTGAATTCTACTCGGGTCAAGATGATGTCGAAACCTTATTCTGTCCGAGTGACTGTACGCTTTCATCTTGAAAACGAAATCGCTAATCTTTCTAAAGCAAAAGCTGCAATGCCATCCGGAATCAGCGAAAAGATAGTCGGTTTGACGATAATGAGCGTACCTCGTTGTACCTTTTCGATACCTGTGGACAGAAGCACGCCAGCTTTTATGATCGATATTGAACTCGAACGAGTACAGATAGTTCCTTAAATGCAGATGCATGATCGGCGGGGATCCATCGCACCATCTCAAAAGATCGATCGTGTGTCCGCTCGGGATCTCGTCAACATCCGACATTATCAACAGATCATCGTCTTCAATACCCGCGATTCTCAGAAGCCTATCGACCGCCACTCTTTGATACGCTTCTTCGTAAAACGGGTTCTTCCACTTTATCGATCCTCCAGGAATCGTGGCGTAGGTCAAACGAGGCTTTACGAAGTCGAATCTTTCTCGATTGATAGCGAAGAAATGGGGTTTCGGTATGCCTGTGAACGTAGAATTCGATTCAAGAAGAACGAATTGGGTGATATAGGGGTAAAGTTCTTTCCATCTGATCATAAGCATATCGATCTCGTTGTTAAACAAGACAGCATCGTAAACCCTCCGAGGAAATTCCCGAACCTCCCAACCGTGAACCTTACAAAGAGTAGCCATCGACATGTTTTCGTGATAGTAATGAGGTATCTGAACGAAAGGCGGAGGAGGGGATTGCCATATAGGTCGTAGAAAGTACGTAACTTTCTGTCCATGAAAATAAACGCCCACGAACCCAATCGGAATAATCACAAACAAAACCATAAACATTCGTAAATCCAGACTTTGAATCAGGCATCGGATTCTTGACATCCTGCTTACCTCCTGCAACGCAATAAAACGTTTAAAGATTCAGCCTTTCGAGTTTCGACACACAAAAAAACCAAACTTTGATGACGTAAAACCTAAATACTACTTTCGTAATATAAAAGTAACGGTGTTTTTACGATATAAATCTGCTTTCTAATGGCAAAGTACCAAAAGGCTACACAACGGCTACTGATACAAAGGCTAGGGTTCGTGAAATCTAAAGATTGAGCCTTTCGACACACAAAAAGACAACACGGGATCGTAAAAGGTAAAGTTCATATACATGTTACAGACTCGCAGTTTACTGTTTCGGCTATTCAAATTAGAGAACTCGTGACTTCTAAAGATTTTCGTTAAGGGACAGGGGCACCATGGCTCATCGGTTACGTTTTTGTACGCAAACTCTATGGTTCTTTCTTCGTATAAATTGCAAAACACACCCCGAAAACTCAATAACCTCAATACCCATATTCAGCTTTAGGAGCTATTTCGATGTGCTTTAAAACCTATTATTGCATTATGAAGTTGGTTTTTGAGTGTTCGAGTAAACATGAACATATGATCTCACGTATGCTTGTGGATGGAAGGGAAACGAATACGATTCTAATTGATGACATATTCTAATTCCCTTACGAAATCCAGTTTCTTCAGAAACATTCCAACGAACCAATCGCTGCCATAGGGTCAAAATAATCAGATTTGGAAGAACATTTAAGAGTTCTAATTATTGAGAAAAAATGTAATATTTATCTTCCTGCGATATCGAATGAGTATACGAATCCGGATTCCGGACACCATTCTTAAAGCCTTAATGAATATAGCATACATCATTTTGCAATCTAACTTGTAAATGCATCAATTTGATATTTTTATGCTTCAAATTCATATAATTTCTTGATAATTGTAAAAAATAAGAACAACTGAACAATACAAACAGAAATCAAAGCAAAATTGGCGAAGATAGTGAACCCAAATGGTTCTAGGGTTCATCTAACATCAATGAGTTACGAACACACAACGAATTGGAGAGCAAATGTAACCGCATTTTCATCGAAGTTCATCACAATTCCCAAATCAAACAGTAGCTAACCATCACAAATGTCACAGAAAAACGAATACCCAAACAATTGCTCTTCAGAAACAGAATTCTATGTGAAAAAATTAAATTAATTAAGAACCCTAAAAGGATACAGTTATAGATAAACATACCTGACCACAAACATCGTCACAGATATCATCTCGCTTCTTGTAAGTTGAATAAACATCCGGCATCATTAATTAGGGCTAAAATCAACAACTGATGAACAAATCGCAAGTTGTTTCAGATTCAAATGCCGATTCGAGTTCCCCAAAAATTCATAGAGATTAATAATAATCTGATAATTTATTGCATCAAACCAATCAAAAACCCTGATTAAACCCTGTTCTTCATGACCGATTCATACGATTTTCATAAACCAAAAACCCATAGAAAAAACCTTAAAAGCAATTAAAAAACACGATAAAATCATCGAAATTATATACGTTAAGTTCTTCTTCTATCAATGGGTTTCTCTCAGAATCACATAAATGGGTGTATAGATACAGATTATGTCTCTATATATATACATGCAGAGTCAGTAGTAGACTCCTCGAATCGTGAATTTTGAAAAGCCCTTTTGAAATAAAGCATTCAAATCTTGAAAAATTCCATTTATAAAACATAAAATTAAAATTTTTTGAGTAACTGAAGAACTAAAAGGGGGAGGTTTTCTTCCAGGAGAAAAGCCACGTGTTTAGTTTGTGTGTAACACATTAGCAACCGATTGAATGCATCCAACCAAAATATCATAATTCATTGATTTTCAGAAAAATTTTAATTAAATATCTTTTTAAAAAATATTTTATTTTATTAGTCATGTATATTTACTTATTTATGACCGATTGCTAAAAATATCAACAAATTTTTACTTATTTAACATTTTATAATGATATTATTTATTTGTCATCATTAATAGTATCAACTTATTTTTGAATGGTTAATGGTTGTTAGCACCTTTTTGTTAGACATCTCAATGGTGACGATCAAAACTCACACCTCCACTTAAAGAGAAACGTTCTTGGAAAGGCTCGAAATCGAGACCTTGACGTGGTGACCACGTATTAATAATATCAATTTTTATATTTTTTCTAATTTACAGTAAATAGTAAAAAAGTTGTCGCTATAAATGATAAAATATACAAAATTAGATGTTATTAATGGCACAAAATATAAAAGTTGATTTTATTAATTGTGAAAAATATAAAAATTGATGTTATTTATGATAAATAAAAATAAATAATATTGTTATTAATGGTGGGATAGAAACAAATCTAATTTAACGTTAATCACATATTCATCATCTCTTTCTTGGTGTATCTGAAATTTACATATCATGTGTGTAACGTTAATTTAAACATGATTATAAAAGACATTGTAAAAAAAACTTTTTAAAGATGATACTTTCGGATGCACTCAATTTTGAGTGATACAATTTTGAATTCAAGTCTATACACACACATATAAGGAATGGTTCAAGAGAGAACCATAATGTATCGGGAAACCGATGAACCACTTTATAGCTATTGGATTAGCTGATGCATCACGCATGAATCGAGATGCATCACACGATAATTGTGATGCATTTGTGGTTCTCATTTTGGTTTCCCAATGCATTATAGATCTGTGTGTGTGTGTGTGTCTATATATATATATATATATAGGGTGGGTTCAATGGAAAAACACTATGCACCTGAAAACTATGGAAACCTATGCCTACCGTCTGATTTGGTGCATTTCATGAAAAACGCGGTGGCATGATCGTAAATAAGGTGATGCATCACGCGGGAAATTTGATGCATCACGCGGGAAATTTGATGCATCACGCGAGATTTTGATGCATTTGTGGTGGTGCAGTGCGGTTTTCACAAGTTTTCAGGTGCATTTTGGTTTTCCATTGAACCCCCTCTATATATATATATATATATATATATATATATATATATATATATATATATATGTAGAGGTGGGTTCAATGGAGAACCTTCATGCATCGAAGAACCTTGAAGAACCTCTATGCACCACCACAAATGCATCACAATTCCCCCGTAATGCATCATTATTTTCACGTGATGCATCAAATTCTCGCGTGATGCATCGATTTCTACATTATTTCCACGTGATGCATCAAATTCCCGCGTGATGCATCGATTTCTACGTGATGTATTTCAATTTTTCTAGCGATGCATTGTGGTTCTCCAAGGTTCTTCGATGCATAAGATTCTCCATTGAACCCACCCCTATATATGTATGTATGTATGTATGTATGTATGTATGTATGTATGTATGTATGTGTATGTACATGTATGTATAAAGTTTATCCAGAAGTGGATGATTACATATATAGTAAAAGAATTAATGACCTACAAGAAATGGCAACATCAATAAATTCAATTCAAAATTGAGTAGTAAAACCAAATACTTAATTAATTTTTTACGTCTCTAAATTGGTTTAAATGTATGTGTATATTTTAAGTATGAGGTAAACATAAATATTGTTGGTTTATGTGAAAAATTATAATGGAAGTTTTATAATTTTTAGTTTTATTCACTGTTTTGAATTTCAAAAAATAAAAAGTGTATAGTTTTATAATAGGTATTGAGTTAAAAAACAGATTTTGGATTATACATACACACACAACAAGGTTTAACAACATACCTATCAATATCAAATATATATATATTATTCATTTAATTTTTTTACATAGACATGTATAAATAAATAATATGATATTTTTGATTAAAATAATCATACTTTTATACATTAAGATTTAAGAAATAAATCATGTGAATTGTCAAAACATCATGTGAATTATCCATCCGTTCTTACTTTTATATATTAGGATTCAAAAAATAAATCATGTGAAGTGTCAAAACATTATGTGAATAATCAGATCGCTCATATGATTCACATAATAAATGTGTGAATGATCTGTTAATTCACATACTCTTTTTATTTTTTATAAAGACATGATACTTTTTGTAAATATAAACTTTTAACATTGATATACACATGCCTTATGTAAAAATAATTATAAAATTAAAATTTAAAATATGATATGCAAAAATGAAAGATACTCTTTTGAACCTAAATACACATACACACACATATATAGGAGGGTTTAAGGGAGAACCATAATAAATTGGGAACCGGAGAACCACCTTATAGCCATAAGATTATGTGATGCTTCACGTAGGAATCATGATGCATCACGCAGGAATTCTGATGCATTTGTGGTTCTTCCTTGATTTCTCGATTCATTATTGTTCTCCTTTGAACCCAATAATATATATATATATATATATATATATATATATATATATATATATATATATATATATATATATATATATATATATATATATATATATATATATAATGGAAGATACTCATCCCTAGACATTTCCATAAGTGGTGGAAACACAATGTAGTGTTACAAGTCATTTGGCAAATTGCTATGGCATGCCAAAATCAAATACAATAAATTGAAATGCAAATATTTGGTCTTTGTGTCGTGCAAGTTAAAAGATCCGTACGGAGGGTAAACTCATTATATTTTGATGGGTTTTTTACGGTTGTAAGAACGATTCTGTACAACATTTCCTTGTTTCGAGCCCCAATTCAAGTATTAGATTGTGTATTGAGAGCTTTTGTGATGGTGAATCCAATGAAAGTCGGAAAATAATGTGGGTTAAATCATGCATTCTTTTAAATCATTTTGCTTTAGGGAAGGTTAAAAGCAGAAAGTCTAATAAGCTTCTATTAGGGGAGAGAGGTTTATTGAAAAACGGTGATGGTCGGTTTGAGTTGAGAGAAAGATGTTTTGATGGGAGGATTATTTAGATGTTTGTGTGATTAATGGAAGTTTCTTTTTGAAAGACAAATGATTTGATAAAATTAAATTCGGTGATAGGTTATTAATATTATAGAGCTTAAAAAGTGACAAGGTTGTGGCGAATTGGCGGCAAATGATAAATAGACGTGGAAG
Source organism: Centrapalus pauciflorus (assembly GCA_020465985.1). NCBI lineage: Eukaryota > Viridiplantae > Streptophyta > Magnoliopsida > Asterales > Asteraceae > Centrapalus > Centrapalus pauciflorus. The sequence goes on from JAANYP010003435.1 coordinate 667,240, forward strand.
GAAATATAAGTGGGGTAGATTTGCTTAGGGGTGAGCAAACTGGATAATAAAATATGCGTGTTTTAATTGATAATATCAATTAAATGGATAAAACATTTATAGGGATTAGATCAAAAGGTTAAAAGATAGGATCAACCTAGTGTGCTCGTTTTAATTTTTTTATTTAAATCAAAAAGTTGCACGAGTCAATATCTAGCGTTGAGTTTGAAAACGACATCACCAGTGGATTTAAAGTCTTTCTCTTTATGCATTGTTGAACATCCTACATTAAGGTATGCTAGTTTAAGTTTAGAGTAAAGGACATTTTTGGTCCTTGTGGTTTGATGGTTTACCCGGATTCAGTCCTTTAACCATAATAAGGTCAAATTTCATCCCTATTTTGCTAATTTTGTGCCCTTTTAGTCCCTCGTCCGTTAAACTTAACGACACAACCGTTAAAGTTATAATAATGACATTTTTACCATTTTCATTGAGACGCTTTTAGTCCCTATGGTTTCATTATTTACCCATTTATAGTCCAACATTTATTTTTTTTTATTTTATCTTTATAATTATATTATTTATAGATATAATTAATTCATTATAAACACACTTATTTTATTTATAAATCTACTTATATTTTAATATTTTATTTACATTTACTATTGTTCGTATTTTATTTTAAAATTGAACTTTTATTTTAATTTAAATATATATTTCTTTACTAATTTATTTAAAGTTCATCTTCTTTATTAATTTTAATTTTTATAATATTATTGTTGACATTTATATATGTAATTTTGTTAGTTGTGTTTAAGTAGATATAATATCGTCGATATTTTTCTTCTCCAAAGTCACTATTTCTTCAAATATCTTCCAATCTAATCAATTATCGACACATAAATTATATACATATGTGAATATACTTGAAGAAATAATGACATTGGAGGATACTTGAAAATATTATATATATATATATATATATATATATATATATATATATATATATATATATATATATATATATATATATATATATAAACACACACACACACACACACATATATATATAGAATATGGTTCGAGGGAGTACCACTACTTATACAGCGCACCAGAAGCTACCACCTTTAAAAAACTTTTTTTTATTTATTTTTACATAAACATGTTTTAATTAACATTATGAAGATTATATGTAAACTTCACATACATTCACATCTTCTAGCTCCTAAAAAATGATGTGAACGCACACTTACATAATTTTGCATATATGTGGTGCGTGATTTCATGCACTTAGAGTGTTCGAATTTGCGTGATTTCATGCCCTTAGAGTCTTACGGATTATATATATATATATATATATATATATATATATATATATATATGTATGTATGTATGTATATATGTATGTATGTATGTATGTATGTATGTATGTATGTATGTATGTATGTATGTATGTATGTATGTATGTATGTATGTATGTATATAACTTAATACACATAATGTTTATGTGTATATTATATAATTTATGTCTTGGATATATATATATATATATATATATCCAACACATATAATATTATTTATGTGTTGATAATTGATTAGGTTGGAAGATACTTGAAGAAATAGTGACTTTGGAAAGGAAAAATATCGACGATATTATATTTACTTAAACACAACTAACAAAATTACATATATTAATGTCAACAATAATATTATAAAAATTAAACTTAATAAAGAAGATGAACTTTAAATAAATTAGTAAAGAAATATATATTTAAATTAAAATAAAAGTTAAATTCTAAATAAAGTACGAACAATAGTAAATGTAAATAAAATATTAAAACATAACTATATATGTAAATAAAATAAGTGTGTTTATAATGAATTAAGTATATCTATAAATAATATAATTATAAAGATAAAATAAAAAAAATAAATGTTGGACTATAAATGGGTAAATAATAAAACCATAGGGACTAAAAGCGTCTCAATGAAAAGGGTAAAAATGTCATTCTTATAACTTTAACGGTTGTGTCGTTAAGTTTAACGGACGAGGGACTAAAAGGGCACAAAATTAGCAAAATAGGGATGAAATTTGACCTTATTATGGTTAAAGGACTGAATCCGGGTAAACCATCAAACCACAAGGACCAAAAATGTCCTTTACTCTTAAGTTTATTTTATGTTCATGATTTATAGTTGTTTTAAGCTTTTGTTGTGTGAAATCGTTTTCACGAAAAGTATGCTATAAACCCAATACATTTAAATTCTTTGGTTTGAATATTTGATTAAATTCTTGATGAAATTTTAGTGTTTTGTTCTTTATTGTTGGTTTTTGTTTCGGTTTTCCATTTAACGGTGCGATTGCTTTTAATTTTTTTTAACATAAAACTTAATTTTATTAAATTTATGCAATAGTTATTATTCTTATTGTTGAACTTATATGTATTTAATAGTGTTAAGATCGTATAATATCAATGTACTTTTCAAAGTGTATCAATATGGTACATTAATTTTTTATACATATGGTACATGCACTTTAGTTTTTCATTCCAATATGATATAAATTTACATAGAGTCTGTTTAAAATCTAGGATCCATTGGTGTGAAAAAACGGGTTCTATATAGAAATTCATCATACTGAAATGAATACTAAAGCACATGTAGCATATGTATAAGAAAATAAATTCATGTATGATATCAATACACTTTGAAAAGTACTTTTACATTGTACGACCTTAACGCTATGATAGGTTTTATGAAAGAAAAAAAAAATAAAAAAGGTAATAAAATTAAAAAACTGAAATCCAACAAAACACAAGAAAAGATTTTGCTTTAAATATAGAGTAAATTACAAAAATGGTCCCTGTGGTTTGTCTAAAATTACGGATATGGTCCCTCAACTTTCAAAGTTGCAGTGGTGGTCCCTCAAATCACATTTTACTTGCAGAAAAGGTCCCTCTGTGTCTGAACTTTTCAAAAATGACGATTTTGCCCTTTTATTAATTACAAGTTTAGTCCCTCAACTATTTAATTTAATTTCACTTTTGGTCCTTTTCCTTAAACTTTTAAATTTTGATTTTAAATTTGAAATATTGATTTAACAAATTATTATTTAAATCTTTATATTATTATTATTATTATATATACTTATTTATTTTTAAAAATAAATTTATATTTATTTATTAAAAATTATTTTTATACTTAATTTAATAATCTATGCATTTTTTTATGTATTCAATTTATTTAATAAAGAACTAGTTTATGAACCCACGTATTACGTGAATAATTTTTTATAAATAATTGGTTAAATGAAATGTATGTAAACTTAAAAATTAAATAATTTAATATTAATTATTATATAAAAATAAAAATAAATTACGGTTATTCGTCACATATATATATATATATATATATATATATATATATATATATATATATATATATATATATATATATATATATATATTTATCTATCTTTTTATATAGTCATGATCAATAGTTAATTTTTAACATTTTTTAGTTTTTATTCCTAAATTTATATATATTTACTCGATACAATTCGAAATGTTAATTTTACGTAATATATAATGTTTATATATATTTTATATTAAGTTATTTAGATATATAGATAAGTATATATAAGATATAATTTTGAATTTACGTAAATTTTGATTTATATTTACTAATTCATTACCTTTTGATTTAAATTTACTGATTTATTGTTTTTGATTTAAAAATTTTTTACGCCAATATGTTTTTATTTAAATTTATTATTTTATTTGGTTGGTTTAAAAAAATGCCTTACAAGTTATTAATTTACTAATATATATTGAAAATAAATAATTTTACAAATCATTTTATAAATAAACAACTAATATATATTTTTAATTAGACTTATAGATAAAGTACATATAAGATATAATTTGAATGAAGATTTAAATCTTATCTATTTATTATTATTTAAAGATGTAAGAAATAAGATATTGTATTTATATTTTATATTTATTAATCATTATAGATATTAGAAATAATGAATTATATTTATATTTTAGTTTATTTTATTTTATTTACAATAATATATTTTGTTACGTTAACACGTTTTGATTTAATTTTAGTATTTTATTTTTCTAATTTTAATATTTTGTTATGCCAATAGGTTTTGATTTTAATATAGTATTTTAATCTTTTTGATTTACAAGTTTATACATTAATATGTTTTATTCGTTTTTACTTAAATATTTTAATTTTCACTTAAGTATTAACGTATCAAAATTTTAAACCAAAACAAATAAAAATAATAAATTGAAATCAAAGCGTACCGGCATAACAAAATATTTAATTCCAAACAAATAAAATAATAAATTTATATAAAAACATATTAGCGTAAACAAAATATTTAAATAATAAATAAAAAATTAGGAAAGTTAAATCAAAACGTAATGAGTTTGTAAATTTAAATCAAAATTTACACAAATTCAAAATTTATAAAAAGTAATGAATATCTTGATGGGAAACTATATATAATAAAATTATACAAATAGTTTAACCAATAAAATATAAATAAATAAAACTTTAATAAATAAACTGAATACATAAAAAGATGCATAACTTAACTAATTAAGTATATAAATAAACATAATTTTTAGTAAAGAAATATAGATTTATTTTACAAAATAAATAGGAATAATTAATAATAATAATAATAATAATAATAATATAATTAATAATGAATCAAATCATAAATTATTAAATTAACGTTTCAAATTTAAAATCAAAAATGAAAAAGTAAGAAAAGGGACCAAAATTGAAATTATCAAACTTGTAATTGAAAGAAGGGCAAAATCGTCATTTTTAAAAATTTTAGAAACAGAAGGACCAATTCTGCAAGTAAAAAGTGGTTTGAGGGACCGCCACTGTAACTTTGAAAGTTGAGGGACCGTTTCCATAATTTTGAATAAACCACATGGACCATTTCTGTAATTTACTCTTAAATATATAAAGTTTGGTTTACAGAATTTCTCACAAGAAATTGAAATCTTTTATGAAATTGGAATTTGTCATGAATTTAAATTGGAATCTTAGAGGGTGTTTGGATTTGCGTTTGAAAAAGTGTTGTGGCGTTTTGGAAACTAATAATCAGATAATAGCTGTAACAAAAAGTGCTGCAGGAAATGTAGTGTTTGGTTTAGCTTCTGCTGTTTGCTATCATAATTATCAAATAATCCGTTTTTAAAGTGTTTGGATTTGCGTTTTTACTTGTAAAATGACCAAATAATCACTTATGAAGCAAATAAGCTACAATTTTTAGCTTATGAAAAAGTGTGGTAAGATTAACGCTAAACGCAAATAATCACTTATTAACGCATGCAATCCAAACACTTTAAACTAATTATTTGCGTTATTGTAACGTAATAAGCTGATAATCTGGTTCATAACGCAAAACCAAACACCCTCTTAAATATGTTTTGTTGAGTAGGGATAAAGTGGGTACTAGGGTGGGGTAGATATGGGTAGGGTAGGTACGGTTGTGCGTGGGATAGGTATGATATTTTAAGGGTGGGTAGTAGAGTAGTAGGGTGGAATGAGACGTGATGGGTAGGTGATTAGGTAGGGTAGTGTGGGCAAAAGTAGTAGGATGGGTAAGATACTGTGATAAGATGAATAAGGTCTAAGTAAAGTAGTGGGTGGGTAAAGATGAGTTCAGCAGGTGCCTAAGTATATAGATAAGACAATACAAGGTAAGATCTAATTGAGTTTTAGGTTTGAAAATAATTTATAATTAAACATTTTTTCTTCTTCAAAGAAATTGAATTTCGTTCACAACGTTAATGAATGACATTTTCTTTTATTAATTATAAAAATTTTAATTTTAAAGGATTCTAATTCCATTTAATAATTGAATCAAAAATATAAATGATAGAAATTGAATTCCCTTCCCTCTGAATCTCCAAATTCATTGTATTGACCTAAAAATCCTAAACTTTAATTTGAACCTGGTTTGGATTTTGATATGGGTTTGGTTTGACCCGAAACCGATGCCCAGTTGCACACTCACCCGTCACCTGTCCCAAATAAACAATAACACCCACTGTCCATACTCTCTGCAACCAATTACACAAAAATGGCGAAATTGAACTGCATAACCCGCGCTATCTTCTTCCTCCCTCGAGCCACGTCCACCTTCTCCTTCCGTACAGCCCTCCTCTGCAAACCCTACTTCAATCCCCAATCTTTACTTTCATATTCCACCACAAAAACCCCTTTCCCACTCCAATACGATATGATTATCACCCGCCCACCTCAACAATCTCCACCTCTCCACCATCGCCGCCGCTCACCACCTCTCCCAAATTCTAATCCTACAGATTCCCAGTTAGGTTTCGACGATTGGGTCGATATGAAATTAACTACAGAATCAGCATCAACCACACAAAATCATGAACCGAATTTGATGAGCAGTGAGATGGATAAGTCCAAGAGGAAGTATTATAACAAGAGGCAAAAGAGAATGTATGGTTCTGATTCAGAAGATGATGATGGTAAGCATGAGAATAAGTATGTTGAATTAAAACAAGAAGTTGTTAAGTTACGCACATTGCATAAAAGAGAAGAGGAATTGTATTTCTATGATACTTTTGCATATCCATGGGAAAAAGATAAGCATTATAAGATGGTGTATCAGTTGGAGAAGAAGTTTTTTCCTGATCAATGTTTTGATAAGGCGTTTATTGAACCAGGTGAATCCAATGATGTGAAGAAGAAGAAGAAGAAGAGGATGGAGGTTAAAAATGGTGGGGAGAAGAAAGATGATGAGAGGGGATTGGTGTTTTTTGAGGAGGAAAAGGGGAATAATGATGTGAAAATGGATGTTACAGAGAAGAAAGTTGAGGAGTTCTTCAAGTGTTTGAAGAAAGTCCCCAATGAAGTTGATAACACACTACCGTATATATCGGGCAGGAGTTCTGGGCTTCCTCCAAAATGGGATGGTCCAACAGGAGCAGTTCTATTGGTTAACAAACCTAAAGGTTAGCATCTTGTTGAATTAAAATCTTTTTTTTTTTTTTTTTTTTTTTCAGATTACCATTCAAGTGCAGGTAGATTTTGGATGATTATGATAACAAATGCTTTAGAGAGAAACATAATATAAAATTATATTCTGGTATATCTTCCAAGACATACAAAAAAGTCTATAACTCTTATGCAGCTAAGTTTGGTTTGGAGGTTTTTCAAAATTCAACCTTGTGCCTAAAATACAGAATTTCCCATTGTAAGATGATAGCACGTGATCAGTGGAAATTCTCAAATTTACAAGATTTATGTATAGAAATAGGAAAATCATTAAAAAAATTGAGTAAATTTGTAACCGTCCCTTAGATGATGAAATTTGGGTCTGGGTGGGTCAAAGTGGCAAAGCCATCCGGCCTGTCAAGACCTTTTCCTGGACTATCATGATATAGGGAACTACACTAAGATCATAAGTTACAGTCATCTGAGGTTGACACATTTCCTATGCATTATCAATTTCCCACTAATGGTGCCAATGGAGTTTTTTATTGTTCATCATCATACTACTCATTTGTAACTAAAGCACAAAAATTACAAATTTTAATTTATCATTTTGTATTTATGTTATTTTATATTTTATTGGTCGACATATTATTTTGCACTGGACTCTCATGATGGAAAACTGGTAAAGAAACAATTCTACATGGAAGTGGACACAGCCTACAATTTTTGTTTTTTAGTAGTTAGTGTGGAAAAATGAAAATGAAAATGAAAAATGTTAACAGTAGTGCATCCCTGATTGAACCCTGTGACGAATGCATAGTTTTTTGAGTCAACTCATCTCGGTAGTACCTTTATCATAAATGTGGCGCACGTACGTGGTTTAAGAATCTGCCTATGTTGGCATATTTTTATTAAAAAATATAGTGCATCCAACTATCCAAGTGCAACTGTCCTATAACCATCTGCCAGAACCCAACAACAATGTTTATTGATAAACCAATAAAGAAATGCAAATTACCTCCTTCCCATGGGTAGGTTCTCTCCCAAGATATTGAATATAATATTTGGTAACCATGATCGATCAAGCGTGACTGCTATCAAGTATCCTTTACCAATCTCCAATATATAAAACTAATTGTTGAGAAAATCAGTGCACGGAACAAGTAACTCACACAAACACACAAAAAAGAACACAATATATGTGGTTTAGTCCAAGAATGACCTACGCCTACGGCCACACTAGCAAGTCACTTGTATTAATATCGGAATAAGGGTTACAATTACATAGGGTTGATATATGTAGGAAATACTTAAACCAAATAAGGAAAACCTAATGGGCAGGCCATAAGAAAACAATTAATTCTCACGCGAGTGGGGCCCTCGATCTTAGATTTCGTAGCCGCATATAGTTTATCTAGTCACAAATCTGTCTCCTTTTTTCTAATAGGACTATAGGAGTAATATTCGCTGCTAATCTTCTTAATTTTTGGAGTGGAGCTTATATGATGGAAATATTTAAGTTATGTTGTTAACTATTTAACTTTAACTAGCATGAGTCTAACACAATTCCATGCCGAATTTGGTTCTCCGGGATATAGTCCAAATTTTAGCTCCATATCTGACAATTCTATTCTTCAATTTAAGTGTGAACAATCAACAAACGGGAGAGTTGCTTAGCAAAGCACATCAAAATAAGAGGAGTGGATTATATTATATTCGCACACTGAAGGAATCTCTGTATGTTATACATATATATCATATATCCTCTGGTTGCCATGATGCATTCAAATAATGTTATTGGTTAGATGTCAGGCTAGCAGTTGATATCAATCATGACATTTTGAGGCGCTGTTTGTATGTTTTTTGAAATTGAGTATTTAATATTTTGTTACTATATATTCAAAATAAGAAAGTTAGGTGTAAGAAAATGTGTTACAGCATGTAGTGTTTAGATGTACTTCTGTTGCTAGTATTTCTGTATTTGTAATAATCCTTTTTTATTTTTGTTGTTTAAAAGTTTAGGAAAATCTGATTATTCGATGAATAATAGATTATATTAGGGTATATAAGTAAATTTACTCTACCTTTTATTATAATACAATGTTATATCACTTTACAGGATGGACTTCATTTACAGTTTGTGGGAAGTTGCGACGTCTGGTCAACGTAAAAAAGGTATTCATTCTGTTTTGTACTTATAGCAGCAAATTGCAACTAAGATGTTACGATGGTTACTTTAGTATGTTGCTTGTAACAGGTTGGGCATGCAGGGACCCTTGATCCTATGGCAACTGGTTTGCTTATTGTATGTATTGGCAAAGCAACAAAGTTGGTTGATAGGTAAAAGTCCTGTATTATACTTAAAGTCATGTCCCATATTCCAGGATTCACTTAGGAGGTGTCCAGATGTGTGTCTTGAAATTGATTATTTTGGTATTGAACAATCCGAAATCAACTTTGATTTAAACAGGTTAGTTGTTACTAGGGATAGTCTTTGGATGTGCTTCTGCTGTTTGTAATAATCACTTTTGATAGTATTTTCCAAATTCTGTTTAATTAAAGAAGAGACAAAATATGGGTATAAAGTAATTTTACTCTACCATTTAATAAATTGTTTAATTGGCCCCTAAAGAATGAGATAATCATAAGTAGAACTGTAGAAGTAGGTTACCCAAACACTAGAAGCTGAAGTTGCAATAATTAGATAGTCACATTCAAAATGTAAATCCAACTCAAGGATGTTGGCAAAACCAGGCGAAATCCAATTAAAAGATGTTGGCAAAACCAGGCATCCCAAAATAAATAGTGAAATGCTGATCCTTTTTCTATCTTTCCCACTCCCCCGTGTGTGCGTCTACAGTCTGTTAGCACTCAAGTTCAGCACATCTATAGATATGAATCTGGTAACATGCAAGTTTGGTAGCACTGGTAGCAGTTGATTTCTGGAAATATGTTGAATCTCTGAGTTATTGTCTACAGATTTCAGGGTATGGTTAAAGGATATAGTGGAGTTCTTCGTTTAGGGGAAGCTACATCAACTCTCGATGCTGACTCACCGGTGTGTGTATTCTTTAAAGATGGAATTTGTCTTCTTATTTAGTTAGGCCGATACATTCATGCAATTTTTTGAACTAAAAAATTCTGAAAAGTGCGTTGCAAACTGTTCAGTCTTGGGGAAATGGTACCAACGTTGTGCATATCGTTCCACACTCTATATATTCAATAAAAGGACACAACTTCAACCACTTTTTTCTTATCTTCCCACAACCCTTTGCATTGATTTTAATTTAGGTGAACAAAATCCATCTGTTGCGATACGTTTGTTATGAAACTTTTGATGATTATTCTTCAAATTCATTGCATATTTGGTTTTTGTTTCCACTTGTCGTCTTACAACAGGCATCATGGTCTGTCCTTTATTTTAGTATCAATTGGTGAAATTATTTATTGTAATCCCTAGGTCATACAACGTGAGCCATGGGAGCACATCAAGGATGATGACATAAAGAAAACCGCTGCATCATTTTGTGGTGAAATATGGCAAGTCCCTCCAATGTTCTCGGCCATCAAAGTAAGTCTTCTGCTATTTCTGTTATTACCTCACATATCAATCTCTTTTGTCCATTTTATAAGATATAATGAATCGCTTATGACTACCAAAACTATACTATCAAAATAATGATGTGTTTTTTTGGAATAAAAACAATTTAGGAGGTGTAAGCATATGTACACTTTCAGCTACAAATCTTTAAAGGCAACTCTGAAAACTGATATTTACACCACTAATTAATTACTTTGTTGTTGTGCTTTTAATAGGTTGGAGGTGAGAGGCTGTATGAGAAAGCAAGACGAGGAGAAAGTATTGAACTTTCACCAAGACGGATATCAATTTTCCAGTTTGATGTTGAGCGAAGTCTTGAAGACAGGTAAGTTAGGCACCAATCTTCTATCTTGTTTATTATTGCTATTTGTGGCAAATCAATTAAGGTGGGTTGGCTGGATATTGACCAACACAGTTCAGGTTTAAATTCGTAGAGCTAGTCAAAACGGGTTGGGTTGGCCTGGAAATGCTCCACACACCCACCCACACCTCAAAAAAAAAAAAATCATAAATGGATACAAAACTAGTACTAAGATAATAATATTCACTTCTTTGAATAAAACAATCTATGAGGTTGTAAACATGTAAGTATGCTCTGAGCAACTTTTAAACCGTTCGACCGTTTGAATCCTTTCTGTGGCTAAGTTTTTTTTTTTTTTTTGTTAAAAATTTGTTCATTTGACTCGTTGTCATATAAATGGGTTGAAATTTCCCTCTCTGATTGTTGCGTTTCCTTTGTCATATCCTTCGTCCTTTTGATGTTAATGAGCTTAACATCTATACACCATATTTAGTTGGTTTATTCTAAGCGTTAATCAAGTATCTTGAAGCCATGTCTAGTCCATCTATCATCTGTTGTTGCATAAATAACGCTACCTGTCAGCAATGATTGAACTTCTTTTTATCGTTCCACATTTCCACCAAAGAAACAAGCCCCAATACAGCCTATGTGTCCAATTGGTATTGCTTGTGAGTTGTGAGCTTGTGATCAACTTATTAAGCTCCATTTCAAAGTAATTATATTATTGGGGCTTCAAAATTTAAAAATGGATATTTTGTTGATTTGAGGTGGGTTTATACTTTATATCATCAAATAGTATATACCAACCTACTTTTTCATATTTCTCGTTTTGGTCATTGTACTTTTTTCGTACAGGATAGATCATTATACTTTCCAAACGAGTCTAGATTTGGTGATTATGAGTTTTTGTGACACTTCTACGTTTCACCGTCACATTCAGTTTTTAGTGACCAATTTACACTTTTAGCCACAATAAATACTGAAGTCGGACGGGTTTTGAAAGTGCAATGACTTAAACAGTACAAAAAAAGTGCAATGACCTAAATGAGACGAATAAAAACTATGTTGCTATTTAATGACATAAACCAATTAAAGTTAGAGATAGTTAGGTGTCAATAATTAGTTTTTTTAAAGCTCTATTCACCTTCTCCAGTTCTGTTTATTTTAACTCTAAATAATTAGAAACTTAGATTCAGAAACAATTCTTGTGTGAATCACCTAAAACAAACACCCTTAGTAGCTCAATGCCTCGCGTTGTTAAGGTGTAAATACCTAATGCTTCTCCAACCCCGTTTTCATGGTTGCAGGCAAAATGTGATTTTCAGGGTGACATGCTCGAAAGGGACTTATATTCGATCCTTATGTGCAGATTTTGCAAAGGCTCTCAACAGGTAGTCTTAAACTCTTAATAATCAATAGCCAAAACAGCATTGCTACTCCAATGATTCTCCATCATTATGTTAACATATATCGAATCTGTTTTTTTCTTGCAGTTGTGCTCATATGACTGTTTTACGTAGAGATTCCATTGGTAAGGCGACAATTCCTAATGCTTTCTGGGAGTTGTTTGATTCCTCGATTCATTCTACATATGCATCATATATTTGTGCCATATTTCTCAAAAAAAGTTTTTGAAACCGGAAAAGTTAGCGATGATCATTTTGCAAAATTTCTCGTTTTCTACCTATAGAGATGATTATCAACTTATCTTTCAGGGGAATACTCAGTAGATGATGCCTGGGAATTTGAGGAGTTGGAAAAAGAAATTCCCAAAAGTTACATGTAAGATTTAGGGGAAATAGCAATAAAATGTAACGTACTTTGAGTCAGAATTCATTTTAAGAATCACTCTTTTAAAACATATATATTTATGGGATTTTAGTTTGAAAATGTAACTGTGTAAAGGATCCAAAATTTAGAAAATTGACTGAGGAAGATCCCTTAAATGTACCATCCCTGAAATAAACATTGATCCAAAGTACGTTACGTTTTCATGCATTTTGCTCTAGATTTTACATGTTAAATTGCCCTTTGAGGTGGTTTTTGTGTTAGAGATCGGGCATTTTCACGTCTTTGGAGGTGCTTTCGCTATACTTGCAATGGAGAGGCTTAGGCCGAAAGGATCGCTATTTATATAGGAGTGTGGTAAAGTTATGATTTTTTGTACAATTGTTATCATGAGTTGTTACTGACAAAAATATTCATAAGAGTTTCGAGTATCCTTATTTGTAAAATTAGGAATTGTCTCAGTTTAAGTTGAATCTAGAAATGTAAAGTAACTAACTTTGATTCTGTTGGAGAGCCAACCATTCATTTTTTTAATGATGTTTATGGACTGAATATACGAAAACATCTGAGAATGAATTATTCGGGTATGTTTATTTGTTGTATTAATGTTCCGAACACTTAACATGGACTAATAATGTTATTTGATGATTGTGATAGCAAAACGCAGATGCTAAGCCAAACACTACATTTTTGACACTTTTACGTTACAAATATTATCTGATTATTAGATTTGCTGCAGTAATTTTTTCAAACGCAAATCTAAACACATCTTTAGTTATTATGATCAATACTTACATTTATGAACTTTGCTCTTATTAAAAAAAAATTTCAAACTATGGTTTTACTATTTTTAACCCATGTGTGGTATATGTATCACTATATATTCTCTTTTTTACTTTTCTTTTTCTCATACAGTTTTTTACCCATGTTGTAGATTTATATTATATCTTATTATTATATTTTAATTTTATATTATATTATTTTACTAAGTTATTATTATGTATCATTGTTATAAACTTTAATTTTGTTAATTAAATATTATATATTTGATTTCATAATATTTACTTTTTTGTTATTTTATTTTTATTTATGACTATGAATGGATTGAAAGAAAACTATCTAATTAAATGTTTTTAGTTTACGGGGTTTCTATAGTGGCATTGTTCGTAGTGTCATTTTTTTTTTTTCAAGTCAAGAAACGTGAGATTAAATATATAATAAATTTTTATTGGGTTTTATTTGTATCATTTTATTATAGTTTTTGTTAGTTTTATAAATATAAATATCATAAAAGATGAATTAGTATTTAATTATTAGTCTCGAGTAACAAAAACCTAGTTATTATTAATTACTTCTTTTAATAATTAAATTAATGATGACTTTAAAACCTGAAATAATATTTTACAATGATTTGTTATAATTAAAATTTATAATTAATCAATATTTTTTGTAATCTAAATTTAATGATATACGTCTCTCCAACGCATAAATGGTTGGAAGTTCACTATAATTTAAATATTTCTTTTTTTTTCCCCCTAAATCAAGAGCCTACGTTTTATTTTTAATCTGTTTCAAAATAGACGTTCACGTCCATAAATAGAGAATTAGATATATATAATTTATATGATTCTCATTATGCCATTAATTACGTGGTCTAACAATTACCTTTAAAAAGTAATTAATAATCAATGATACAAGTGTCATTTTAGTGATTATATGTTATACTAGTTTATTAACTCGTGTATTATACGGAAAACTTTAATAAAATTGTTTTCTTAAAAGTATATAAACTTAAAGTTTACAATTAATATTCAAACTTTTAATACTAATGATATTTAATATATCTTATTGTAATTAATTATGTATAAATCATTTAAACAAAAAAAAATCATAAATAAATTATAAGTTTATTATTGGTATTATTTTTATTATTATTTATCAATCAAAAACTCTTTTATAAATTGTTTGTTGTAATTTAGTGGGGTTTAAGTATCTAATCATAATTTATCTTAAATATAATTTAATATAAAAATTCTAATTTAATCTTAAAATATTAATTAACATTTATCATTAGTAGAAGATGTCTATTGACATAATGAGAAGATGACAAATGACAAATTAGTTATTTTTTTAATAGTATTTATAGATTATCATGCTTATTTAAAACGGTATGTCTTTTTGTCTGTGGATATTTAGTTGAGATGAAAAAATATTATCTTGTTAAGATAATTTAAAATCCAAAATTTGATTATAAAATTTTGCATTTCAGTTTAAGTCTAACCTAAATATTATTATAAATATAAAATGATGGGTGATTAAATTCCAAACAAAATTTTGGGCATGAACAAAGATTCATACTCGTGAAAGCCGATTGATCCCAAATTTCCAAGTTATGAGAAGGGGATATTGTTAAAGAGAGGATTTTGGGGTCATTGTGTCGTTCCCCCGCGAAAATTTCAGTTCCTCTCACAACAATTTTTCAAACTATAAGATCCACTTCGAAGATTTGTTCAAGATAAAGCTCACGATATCGGAGGATTCAATCTACGATCCGTGAGTGTTGATCTTCTCTTCCTATCTATATATGTAGCCAATTACTTACTTTACGAATCACTGTTTTCATTTTTTTTTATTTAGTTTTGTTCAAAGATATGTAATGTGCGTGTTGATCAGGTGGAATTCTGTTTACAAAAAATGTAGATTATTGATGAAATTACCTTACTTGGTAGTGTGTTCCTTGATCTAGGGTTTTTTTTGTTGTTTTGTTAAGAAAATCGTGAAAATAGTGCTTTGTAATCTGTTGGAAAAAGTTAGGTTTTTGTTTATGGATATAAGTAAAGTTTATCTATGATAAGAAGTTCCCTTTGTGATTTTGAAATTGAAATTGGACTAAAATTGGAGTTGCACTAATTAAATCCACATCTGATGGATGAAATTGAATTCGAAATTGAAGGTAACTATACATTCGTTAACATTTATACAGGATAAAATGGTATAAAAGCAGGATTTCCGTGTTTATGGACTAAAATTGATTTAGAAATTACAACTAGTGTGCCCCAAATGTCTTTTTTCACCCTTTTTAATTGATTATATATAACCTTTGATCAAACTCTCGTTCCATTTTCTTTGTAATCCCTAAAATTTTAAATTTTCACCCTTTGTATGCTCATCGCAATTCAATCAATTTATCTTTTCATCAATTTTGTCACCATCTGATTTTGTAGCACAATTGCTTCATTATTTTCAACACGATCAAGGATATTGAGAGAGGCTCGTATTGAATTTTGAGGAGAAATATGTCCTCGCCGGAAATTGCTAGAATCTTAGATCAGTCAAAGGAGCTTGATCGTTTAAGGAAAGATCAGGAAGAGATATTAAACGAGATCAACAAGATGCACAAGAAGCTACAATCAAGTGAGTCTCGTGCCATTTTTACAACTCAATTACACTGTTACATGTTTTATCATCTCATGCTTGAGGCCAGTTTATGTCGTTAACTTAATTTCCTTAAAATTTTAGTAGGTATTTTGTGAAATTCAATATATAGGAGAAATAACAATAATATATAGTGTTTTGGTTCTCTGTTTTCTGTTATTAGATATTGAAAGAATTGTGCTACTAGTGACCATTTTTATTAGGTTCATTAGGGTTTGATATTAATGATGGATATAGTGAATCATGTAAGATCAGTTGCTTAATTAAGTTCATGTTGTATGAATTTACCTTAATCACATATTTAATTTTGTTTGCTAAGATCTAGTAAGTTACTCGCTATGTTCCTCATGTTTCTTTTTTTGAGATTCAAGTATCAAATTTCTACAATGTGATGTGGAAAGCCAACATATACGAAGGATCATTTTTGGAGTTTGTAATGGGGGAAATTGGCATCTGAATAAATTTAACATCTCTGCATAGTTTTATAAGTATATTGTTTGAGAAATAAATTTAAATTTGAAGTTACATGAAAAATGGTGCTTATAGCAAACACTATATGATTGTTATTTGTTTGAATCCCACAATTCTTATTTGTAGAGTTTGTGAGCCACTTTATATGTAGGCCTTACAATTAGAGGTATTTGAGATGCGCTTATATCTGTTTAATCAATCCTATATTCAATTTGGAGTTATGTTCCAGACTTCCAGTTGATATGATTTTCTTTCTATTATGGGTAGTTTGCTTTTAACAAAATTATTTTGTATGCGATTGCTCATCTGTATGAATGCTGATCATTGAACAGATTTTTAACACTAAATAGTACATGCTTCAATCAAGTATTTTGGCATATATAAAATCAGTATGTGACGTTTCATCTACTTCATCCCATAATAAGTTTTTGTTTCTATAACAGGAATGTCCACTTTCTAGTTTTACGAAGTTGCGATGATGACTTGTCACTAAAGACGTCAATGGACATCCATTGTTGTATACCATGCTTAAATTACCGAATACTAGTTTGCTTGAATTGATATCATCAAATTTCTTAGTCCAGAGGAACACAAAAAAGTAGGTTCAGAGAGTTTATTCTTTTGAAGTGTAATCATAGAAAATTACGAAAGACCTTTTCTAAGTTTATTCTGTTTAAACATTGTAATGTGGGATTGAATGGTATTTACTCTCCTGATGTAATTGACAAATAATTGGAGCCATTTATGTCTGTATAAAAGTTTGTACTACTGTTTACTAGATTTTGAACTATATGATATTCATTGATCTGTGTTGACTTATATTATTGGTCAAAGAATATGATATTCGTTATAACTTCTCATGCAGCTCCTGAGGTGGTTGAGAAGCCCGGTGATAATTCACTTTCAAGGCTTAAGATTCTTTACATTCAAGCAAAAGAACTCTCAGAAAGTGAAATAGCGTAAGTCTAATCAAGAACTTCTCTAGTTCCCTTCAGTATCGTGTTTTACTTCAGCAGCAATGCATGCCAATCTGATATTTCTTTTATTGGGTGCAGTGTTTCCAGTCAGTTGTTAAATCAATTGGATGCTCTGATACCTTCTGGGCCTCCTGGGCAACAGCGAAGAAGGATGGGTGAGTGCTTTACAAATTACGATGTTTATAATCCTTGCTGCCTTTTGAAGGTGGCAATTTCAGCTCCTTTATTTGAAAATGAGTCAATTCGGACTGCACTTTATTTCTAATTGGCCAAATGGGTAAAAGAAAGAAGTTGCTAAAAAGGAAACAGGTCGACCAGGTTAAAAGTCACCAAATTGTAGTCAAATGTTACAAACCTCCGAGTGGTTTTATTACAAAAACTAGATATTATAGTTTTTGTAATCATATTTAATACATTAATCATTTGTAAAATTGTAAAACAAATGGACAAAAAAGTGTTGGTGGGACTAGCCAACCCAACCCTGTTACTAACTCACTCATCTTGCCATCTTTAATGTCTTTCAATTGTCTTGGTTTCTCAATTGGTTTTCAGCTAAAGGCTTTCTAATTATGGATTCTGTTGATCAAATCTTAAGAAACATCATGCTGTTTATATCAGTTTGAAGCTTGACTTCTACATACCTGAGTGGTCGTTGGGCCAAGGAAATGCATGTTTGTAGTTTTACTTTAGGTGATTTCAAAGGCTCTTCATCTTAACTGCTAATACAAGTGAAATATGTAAATTATTTTTTTGAAAGGCAACCACTACCACCTATTTAACCTATACTACCACCTATGTCTCAAATATGTAAATTAAGATGTACCCTTTGAAAACAATAAATAAATAAAAAAAGATAAGATTTCTGGAATGGGATGAAATCCAAATATCATGACATCAATCTTACATGCGCTGATTTTTTTAATATAATTACTAGTCCTTAATTAATAATAAGGTTTATTTTAATTAAAACTTAATATTGAATGTTTGGTTAATTGAATTTGATAAATGTGCATGCTGAAAACCTTTCGTCACCAGTTCTTTATGCTCCACTATTATATTATCTTTTAACAGCTCTCATCTCAATTTGATGATCATATTCCATGGTAATATTGAGTGATCAGAGAGACTTTCGCAACATAAGTTTTTTCGTTATTCTTAGATGGATATAAAAATTTGTCAAGTCAAAAGCTCTATGAGGTTTTTTATACTGCAGAAGGTAATGAACAGAAGAAGAAAAGAATGAAAGCTGATCCAGATGTGCCAAGGCTTTCTCCTAATCTTCGCAATCAACTTGATGTTCTTGCAAGCTTAAAGGGAGAACAAGTATGTGCCATTCTTTTTACAATTGGTTAATTGCAACACATAGTACTTCCACTTCATTTTTGAAGATGGTCACTTTGCACTGGGCATTGTTATATGCACACCCTCCCTCCTTAACTTTTACTAATCATACACCCCCTCTCACATATTTTTTTAATGATGCAGGACCCTCTAATTAAACTTAATCCCCTCTGTCACATTATTCATTAACGAAAAAAGGTGGGGGGGGGGGGGGGTTATGATTAACAAGTGGGGGGATGGAGTGTATATTTAAAATCCCCCCCTTTGCAAATAGTGCTAGAACCACTGTACTTCGCAGAATTGATTTTTTTGGATAATTTTGACTGGAAAAAAACTGTAGTGGAATTTGGATGGTTTCAGTAACAATTTTTTGAAGTCCAATGACCAATTTAAATGAATTAGAAGTACATTACTATTTATTGCAGTTTTCCTGTTAATAAATCACCTTTTCAAGTTTGTTTTCTTGCATGGCTTTTGACATTTGGTAGTTTCTTCTATTATATATGTTTGAATGTAAGACAGGTTATATTGCTCTTGCTGTAACATGTGTACATAACTTTGCAGGTTGCTGCTAGGGTGACACAGGAGGACGCTGACAAAGATGAATGGTTCATCGTTAAAGTAATTCACTTTGATAGGGAAACAAGAGAGTAAGTAAAAGCTTTGATTCATTCTTTATGTGCGCGTCATATCATTTCACAATTCGGCTATTCCTACTTACCACCAGGGAAAGCACACGGGGACTAACCATATTTAATATATCACTTGTTTATGAAATTTAAAGTGACGTACAATCCAATCTAAACCTTTTACCTGTATGACTAATTATGTAACCCACTTGTTCTGTCACATATACATGAGAAAAAGAGCTGCCATTGTTACATGATTCAAACCAATATTGCTTCAGTCATATACAATTAATTAAATACATCATTTGTCTCAAGTTATTAAATACATTAATACATCATATTTTTTCCGTGTATATCCCAGACTGACAAGCCTTTCTTGTGGCCTAACGATAACTTCTATGCTGTTTGCTGATAAAATTGTGTATTATAAATTTGAAACAGTGTGTTGATTATGGAACATCATGTGCGCTACTGTCTAATCTGTTAACTTTGTGTTTTTTATACTAGTTGGCAATAACGTGTGCAATAAAAGAAAATTGTAATTTGGATCTAAAAGAAAATAAAGCACAAAAAAACATGTATGATTTGATTGACTGAAGTCTGAAGATACTTGAGTTCAATTTTTATATGTTAAGAGAATTGAGGGCAGACACCACATGTTGTTTCGTAATTTTTTTATGTTTGTTTTTTAGTATCTGTTTGTATAATTTGCAACTTGTGCAGATTTGAAGTTCTTGATGAGGAGCCGGGTGACGATGAAGAACCAGCTGGTCAGAGGTATATGTTGTCTATCTGAAACTAGATTGATATGCCTTCAGTATGACCTCTTCAAGAGGTTTAGAAATCTGCCCACCGGGCTGTGAACTGATTACTGGGTTTGTTTTAATTATACATACAATTTTCAACTTGGCTCCACCAATGTAAATGTGCAACATGGCACACATTGGTTGGCTTTTTTTTTTTTTCTTCTTTTTATTATTTAATTTAAGATTTTCATAACATACCATTGTCTTAGTGTTATCTTTTATTTAACCCTTTTATTTTAATAAATTTTTGTTTAGTCGCCTTTTAACACTTATTATTACAATACTTTTTTACCCGCTTAAAATTATTATTTTAATTATACGTATGTTTGGAGTTGTCTTTTGAAACTATTATGTTTATGTTTTATTGTATGAAAAAGACTTTATTATTCAAATGCACAATACAAGATTTTAATGTAATTGCTTTATAATTAAAATGTAACTTAATTATATTTAGATTTTTTTATTCATGTTTAACATTGAACATTACTCTTATAACGTTGGCAAGCCCTAATCGATTTGGGACATTACCATTATAACTATTATTTGATTTGATCGTAAAACCAACAAATTAAATTGGCGACTAAACCTAATCAATGTCAGAATTTTAAATGATGGTTATGAATATTTAGTTATTCAATTTCGGTTCTGATCCGATTTAATAAAGCATAGTTTGTAATTTTAGTATTGCAAAATATATAAAACTAATTATAGGAACCAACTAACAGTTCATTTTGCTTGCTTCTTGGATGTGTATTGTTATTTGAATTGTTTGAAAAGTATTAATTCATTTGTTTTCCATATTTATTTTTTGTAATTAATATTTTAGACCCCGCAGCAACGTGCGGGTCTTCGATAACTCGTTAGAAATTATAAACCTAACACGTCGTTTCAAGTTTAAAAAAAAAACAAAAAGACTGGTTCAGCTTGGGTTTTGAACCTAACCAAACATAGACAGTTTCAGTCTAGTTTGGTCCCATGCCTGACCCCTACTTCCACTTGTTCAACAAGATTTTTTTTTATTCATGTTATATATTCCCTCCATCCAATATCTGGAGCCCACTTTTGATTATGAAACTTCAAACTTGATACTGCTATCAAAGCCCACATCGATATTTCTTCACTTATTTTTAACTCTAAATGTCTTTTGATGTTTTTAGGAAGTACAAGCTGCCTATGTCACATATTATACCTTTCCCTAAGCGGAACGATCCATCTACTGCTCAAGATTTCCTTCCGGGAAAACATGTATTGGCAGTTTATCCCAGCACAACTGCATTGTACAAAGCAACTGTTGTGAACACTCGCAAGGTAATTTCATTCAGTTGACTTTTTATTTTCCAGATTATTCATTCTTTAGCTATATTTTTGATGCTGATAGCATGTAACTAATGTTTTCCCATTTGCCTGGTGCTGTTGGTGCAACCTGACAAACCTACAGAGGAAAACGGACGAGTAAGTTTTTACTCTCGTATAGCTCCATATGTCATATGAAAATGTAACATTTGACTTGGCACGTAGTATCTACGAAAAACCCACAAATAAAGTGCTTGTATATATCCAAACAAATAGTAGTTGTGATGATGACACCAAAGGGCCTTTGGCCTGGGGGTAACAGGGTGGAGATATAAGTGAGGTCACGGGTTCGACTCCCGTCAGAGGCAAGTTGAAATTTAGGCGGTGAAAGTAAGTCTTATGGTAAAGGAGAAGTTTAGGAATAGGAGTAGGTTAGTTTGCGGTTCAAAAATAAAAGTTGTGATGATGACGTGTGGCAAATATGTTATAACTTGAATCAGTTGTATTAGAAAAGTACCCGTTGCAATTTATATCAACTTGAAATTTTTAATTAATGCCATCCATGTGATAGATATCGACTCTTGTGTAAGTCATCTAAGAGGGTGTTTGAAACTGCCTTTTGAGGCTGCTTATCAGCTTTTCATACCAAAATCATTTTTCTTTTTTTGTGTGTGTCCAAAAAGACATGTTTATATTAATTTGAATCTGGAGCTTTTTCGCTGGTCTTTTTCACTTTCCATAAACGCAAATCCAAACACCCCTAAGTCCAAATAAACGACTCCCTTTCAAATAAGTCAATTTCAGGATGGAGATTGATATGGGTTTAGTAAGATGTAGATGGAAACTGGGATGCTTTTAGGATAACCTACAAGAACATAAAATAAAATTTACGAAATTTTAATTATTTAGTCAAAAAGAAAATCATTTAATTTTGGTTTAAGAAATGACTCGTCTGACCACGAAAGTCAATACATGCTAGTCTTTATTGTTTACTCGAGTCTTGAATTTGTTTCGTCTATGGCAGTTACATTCTGGAATTCGATGATGATGAAGAAGACGGATCCTTGCCTCAGAGGCATGTGCCTTTCCACAAGGTAGTCGCCCTTCCTGAAGGCCATCGCCAGTGAATTACGAAGAACAATGCCATAAGTTGCTAATCATGAAGTTATTGAAGGTTGTAATCGAACTCTTTTCTTGTGTCTCTTGTAATATAACTGTTTATCGTACCCTTTTTATGTACTCGGATGACAAAAACCTTTCGGTTTATTTAGTTGATTATTAGCTGTATGTAAAAAGTGAGAGAACTAATCAGTCTAAACCTTATTGTTTGCTATACTGGGATCTTCAAGTATTCTTAAAAGTTTTGTGTATTTAATTGGCCTGGAGACACTAGTTATAACCTTCTACTTTTTTTCAGCAATTTAAATACAAAATATTTACGAAATGTGACTATGTGAGGATCCATATCATCATCATATGACTGACTATTAATGGGGTCTTTTTGTTTTGTTTTTTTTTTTTTTTTGGGTTTAATATGAAAAAAAAACCAACATGTTTTTATGTTTTTTTGCGATTTAGTTCCGGCGTGTTATTTTTTCCTAAGAAAATCCTCAAGTTATTGTTTTCAATCCGGTTTTCGAAAAAGTTTTGGTTTTTTTCATAATCAACCCTAACTTTTTTCACAAAAAACCAACATGTTTTCATTATTTTTCTCCGAAAAGTCCATCAATTTGAAGATTTTTCTGAAAAATTCCAAAAATCACTAACAAATATATTACTTAAAGATTTTATTGGTAAAAAATAACACGGAAGGAATAAATCGCAAAAACGTGAAAAACATGGTTTTTTTCATATTAAATTTCTTTTTTTGATTTTTAACATTTTACATGTTTTATACTAAATAGATTTTTTTTATTTTGCTTTTTTAATTTTCTGAGCTTTCACATTCTGTTTTATAAATATCTTTTCTAATTGGTTTCTTATTGAAAAATATATTTTATATTATTTTTCATTTTATTATAGTTTTTAATTCATTTAGTTGAGAAAAATATATTTTATACTGTTTTTCATTTATTGTAATTTTTAATGCAATGTAATGTTAAGGTAAATTTACCTAAGAGGCAAGACAAAAGACAAAATTTGGTAACAAATATATCATGAAAGAAACGAAATTCAATATTTTTTAAGTTGAGAAATGAACAAGATATGTTTTTGTAGGCAAATAATCATGAAATTCAATTTTTATCTTTTTAACTAGTCATTAATATATTTTTAGTCAAATTAATAATTTATGATATTTTCTCAACCTAAATAATTACATGTTTATTTTTATTGTCAAAATTTATACCTCGTATTATTTTTTTGAGAGTTAGTCTTGATATTAGGTATAAAGGTAATGTTACATTTTAGTTTAATGTCATTTATAATGGTATTAATTTATTTGTATTTAATTATTCCAAATGCTAACTATTATTCTTTGAATAATTTTTTTTGTCACTTTTCTTCTTTTGTTTTATCACTATTATAGTTAAAAGAAATAACAGAGTATTTTATTGGATAGAAATACTGGTATGTAATAGAGTAAATGCTACTTCCTAATCCGTTGGGCGAACAATTGATTGTAGGTTTAATAATAAAAATTTTCTATTAAATATATTTTTTTAAGGGTTTATTATGTGAAAACCCAACATGATTTCGTCTTTTTTTTGTTTTCGTCACTTCATGCTATATTTTCCCTCAAGTTAATTTTTTCTTTTTTGTTTACTGAAAATTGGATATTTGAACCCGGTTTTGGTTTTTAAAACCCCGGTTTACTAATTATAACCGGGCTCTAATAGTCAAATTTCACAAAAGAAAAAAAAAACTAACTTAAGGATTTTCTGGAAAAAAATAATATTGATGGACGAAAACACAAAAACTGTAAAAACATGTTGGTTTTTTTCATAATAAACCATTTTTAAAAGATTAAGTCTCTAAACGTTTTTTTTTCAATCGTCTAAACCCTTAAATCATTTGTAGTATTCAAAAGTATATATTTGTGACTGACTACTGGATTGGCCAATAAAGCACAACTGGTAAAACATAAAGTCTAGGGACTTAATCGCTTATAGGAAAATGTAGTTATTTTATTTCAATATTAATCGGGTGAAAAAACAAGAAACTTATTTGGTAACTGGTGAAACAAATCAAATATATATGTTTGAATTAAATAAAAATAGTTTAAAAAACTTAAACAATAAAAAAGTTTAAACACTTAAACAATTAAAAAAAAAAGTTATAAACTAAATCACAAATACAAAAAAAAAAAAAAAAAAAAAAAAAAAAAAAAAAATTGATGGAGTTTTTTCAGTATTAATTTTCTTTTTATTGAACTCTTGATACTTAAATTGTTGGTCATTATCAACATAGTATTATATTTCGAATCATTGTTAGAATGTAATTAGGAGCTAAAATAAATGATTCAAATGATTATGGTTCTTTCAATCTCTTTTGTAGGTGTTTCTATTGATTTTGCTTGATGTAATTACCAAATAATAGTAACTTTTCATAGAGGTGGTTTAGTGGTTAAGCCTTGAAATTATTCAATGAAAATCCTGAGTTCGATTTCCACATGTCTATTTACTCAGATATTTGGGCAAACTCATAGTTATTAAAATATTCAACCCAATAAGAAACACATATCTATCTATTTTATGGTTGTTACAATACTAATAACAAGATACACATCCACTACGAAAAATTATTTATAGATAACTTTTATATTCGCTTTCATAATTCATAATAATGTACCAGTTATTGCTAGATTTGTGATGATTATTTTGAATTTTGTCATAAGAAAGAAGTTTTAGTTTAGAAAGTCTTACATCACACAAGTTTGAAGTAAGTTCTGAAGTCTTCACCTGAAGCAAATGAGTAGTTTAGGACTAAGTGTATGTTAGTTTGCTGTTCAAAAAAAATCGCACAAGTCTGACTTATAAATTTAATATGTGACATTTAATTTGTCATTATCCTCTTAAATGACATTTAATCTAGCAATAAATACTTTTATAACAAAAAAAGGTGGGTGGCAAAGTTATGATTTAATTTTCTATATAAAGATGTTTCCTAATAGTGTATTGGCATTACACAAAAACAATATCAATAT
Source organism: Centrapalus pauciflorus (assembly GCA_020465985.1). Lineage (NCBI taxonomy): Eukaryota > Viridiplantae > Streptophyta > Magnoliopsida > Asterales > Asteraceae > Centrapalus > Centrapalus pauciflorus. The sequence goes on from JAANYP010003435.1 coordinate 693,013, forward strand.
GACAAAATTGATAAAATCGTTTATTTTCATCATATTTTGTATGATTCTCACATTTGCAGGTAATATTAATTGCTTTCTTTAAAATTTTCTAACATATTATTTCTCAGAAATTGATTTTGAATAGTGTTTTTATTTATTTAATTCTGTGTCAAATATATTATTTTGTAATTAGAAAACCTTATAAAAGGAAACTAAAATAGTGTTAATTTAGCACTTTAATTTTGCTTTTTAATTGGTGTTGTTAAGCAAGCTTTAATTAGTGAGTAATACTTTTATAACAAATACTCGAATAAATTTATCAACAATAAACAGATGAATTAATTTTGAATTGTAATTGAACAAATTTAAATTCATAATTATTTTGTTATTAAGGTTGTCATTAGAGATAGCATATTTAATGTATTTTATATTTACAGGTATGAAAGCCCAAAACTTTAATTGTCATAAAGACCGGTTTTACTTTCCATGTGACAAGGGTGCGTGTGTTCATGCGTGCTTTATAACACACGGACCGAACTCAGATGGAGAATGCATGACTGGATATGTGTGTCGCTGTTATTATCAATGTCCGACGACAAAAGATGAAGGAAATCTTAAAATTCAAAACGACGTCTCTCTCTTGTCTTCCACAACAAATTCCCCACCCCCTTCTCCTATCAATAAAAATCATCAATTCTGAAATACATACATACAATACACACACATGTGTATATATATAGTTAGCCATACGCGTGAGGAACCAATCGGGTCAATGGATCATCACGACCCGGCCCAGGTCGGGTTGAAATGGGTCAGTTTAGTCCAGTCAATTCTAGCAATTAACAATTAACTAGTATTGTTATTTATTTTCTTGTTTATGCTATTTATTTCTCTTTTTATTTCCTTAACTAGTTTATGTCCCACGTAAATACGTGAATAAAATTTTATTTTTAATTTAATAACTTTTAATTGATAAAAATTGAGATTTCACTTTGTATATAATATAATACTTATATATTTTATTATAAATTAATATTTGTAGATTAAAAATTAATAGTGTATTTATCTTTTTAAAAATAATAATTGTATTTATATTTTATTATTCATAGATTACAAATAATAAAGTGAATTTATCTGTTTAAAATAATAAATTGTATTTTAATATATAATAATAAGTTGTATTTATCTTTTATTTAAAATAAAAGTTGTATTTGTCCTTTGTGGTTTAACGTGGTTTCGACACGTATGCGTTTGATGTTCTCTTTTATTATATATATAGATTTGGTTGGTTCCTTACGCGTATGACTAACATATACATATACATATATAAAAAATCAAGTTCATTAGTGTACCCTAAATAATCGAGATCACGGAACGCACCATTTTGTGAATGATCAATCACAAATTAATTACATAAATATGCATACACCACGATTATTAGACTTTTTATTTTTTTTCTAAAAAAAAGGGCATACCTCTATACATTAAGATTCGAAAATCAAGTGCTTGTAATTGGTTAAATAAATCATGTGAATGGTGTGAATAATCATTCACAGATATATATGTGACTATTCATAAAATTTTTAAGGACGTAGACTTGGTAAATGTATATGAAATTCACATATCATGTGTGTATCGTTAATTTAAACATGATCGTGAAAAAAAATATTAAAATATTTTTTTAAGTACGGTACCTTCGAGTGTAATCGATTTCGAGTGATACTTTTACATACATACATACATACATATATGTGTGTGTGTGTGTGTATGTATGTATGTATAGATTTAGGTTCAAATGAGTACCATCCATTATGCAGCGCACCTGAAGGTACCACCCTTAAAAGTAATTTTTTTGAAATTTTTTTACATGAGCATGTTTTAATTAACATTACACAAATGATATATCAATTTCACGCAAATCCGAACACTTTAAGTGAATGAAAACACGCATCACGTAAATGTGCGTTCACATATATTTAAAATTATCTAAGTGTGTGTTCACATCATTTTTAGGAGCTAGGATATGTGAATGTATGTGAAATTTACATATGATCTTCATAATGTTAATTAAAACATGTTTATGAGAAAAAAAGTTCAACAAATTTTTTTTTAAAGGTGGTGCCTTCTGGTGCACTGCATAATGAGTGGTACTCTCTCGAACCATATTTTGTAGCGTGCGCGCGCGCGCACACATATATATATATATATATATATATATATATATATATATATATATATATATATATAGAATATGGTTCGTGTGAGTACCTTAAAAATGCAGAGTACCGTGAGTACCTGTGAACACACGGGTTTAAGATGTGAACATGCTCCGAAAAAAAGTTTTTTTTTTAAAAATTTTTTTTCATATTCATTTAGATACAAATAATATAAGCATATTTGTAAAAGAATTACACGCATTCACACTTCGTAGCCTCTTAAAAGTCATGTGAACGTGGAAAAATTCATGTGAACATGCTTAGCTGTGAACATACGTTCACAACAGTGCAGTTCATGTGAACTTGCACGTTTCACATAGTTATAGTGTGTGTTTATGTGTGATTTTTTGCAAGTAGTCTTATATTATTAATTTAAACATGATTATGAAAAAAATTTTCAAAAAAAATAATTTTAAGCGAGGTACCTCCGGTACTCCGCAAAACTAGTGGTACTCATTTGAACCCAAATCTATATATATATATATATATATATATATATATTAATTATTATGGCATTAATAAAGTGATGCTTATTCCTACATTTCGTTTTCCAATTTCAAAATTAGTATCAAATTATAATCTCAAACAGGGACATTTAGTGCAGTGCAAGTTAAAGGAATCACATCATGTTTATAAGCTTTTTTATTTTGTGATTAAAACTTCAATTCTTAAGGAATAAGAAAAAAGAATTAAGATAGTTTAAATTTTGAAGTAATTCTCTAATTCTCTTCTTTTATTATTAACATAGACGCGATAAAAAACATAGAAAGATCGTGAGAATGGACAATCTTTATTTACGTGTAACTATCATTAATTAAAAAGCTTGTAAAACTTACAAATAATAGGCTTTCGAGACTAAAATAACTTAGGGTATGTTTGGCAAAACTAGTTGTAGCTTTGTGTTTTTAAAAGAGGTAGAGTTTTTAACAGCTGAAGCTTTTTAAAAGAGCTGGAACTTTTAGTTTTATAAATGTGTTTGGTAAAAGAAGCTATAGTTGTAGTTTTTAGTATTAAATTACGTAAAAAAACATTGATATTAATTAAATATGTTAGTTTATGATTAATAGGATGATAAAAAATTAAATATGTTTGACTAAAAGCTGCAGAGCTTTTCAAACGCTACTTCTACTAGCGTTTTATAAAAGAGCTTATTTTTTAGAAAATGAAAGCTCTATGTTTACTTCCAAACAAAGCTTTTATTATTTAGTAGAGCTTATTAAAAACAAAAGCTCCTAAAAGCTCTCTACCAGACATAGCATTAATATCGAATAGAGACGGGTAAATTGCTAAAAGCTAGACTATACGAATGAACATGGGCAACCGTTTAACCGATTTAAAATGGGCTAATTTTTTTTTCCTTTTTCTTATAACAAATTTAATGTAGCGTGGTAGATTTTTCATCATATAACGTTTTAATAAGAAATAAAATGGTAGTTTTGTGTTACATTAAGAAGAATTTAAAGTATGATGATATAACAAGTAAATAAATGAAAGTATGTTGCATTTTTTTGACATTTAAAAAAACTTTGATGATGATGAATGATGATGATGCAGTTGAGTATGGGACTAGTTTTGGTAGTCATTTTCTGAATGTGCACATGGGTTCTTTTTGCTGAATTAAAGAACAAAAATCTCATCATCCATAAAAACCAAATCGAATCAAATCAGTCGATCCGTTGGGTATGTTTCAAAGTTTCTTTTGTATTTATGGTTTATGGTGACGAAACAAATCGAATCAAAACAAATGAACTATGTGTTTGTAATGCTTTTTTCTCGAATAAATGATAGTTGTATCTATAAAACAAGAATGTGTGACGTAAAAGAGAACAAATTAAACCGTAGAAACAATGTCGAAAATATAGTAAAGTGTTATTTGGAGGTTTGAATCATCCATACTGATCATATGTCTCGTATAGAGCTGTAAACGAACCGAAAGAATATGAACGAGGTGTGTTCATATTTGTTTGTTTAACTTTAACGAACAAATAAACGAACACAAACACAACGAACAGAAGATTCTTTGTTGGTGTTCATTTATGTTCGTTGGTTATAACAAATAAACGAACATAAATGAATTGAACATAAACGAACGTAGACGAACACAACTGAATATAAACGAACCAACTAGTTGAATAAAAACAAAACACACAACACATTATTCATGTTCTCAAATTACGTTTGTACAATTATAAGATTTATAGATTACTTCAAACTACTACAATAATTATAAGTTAATTTATTGATAAACAAAAAGCTCAATTTCAATACTACATTAACAACATTTAAGCATCCAAGCATTTGAATATTCTTTTTAATCTTCGTTCAATGTCATCAATCACATTGACATTTGAGTTTGAAGTGTTATATTTAAATTTATATTATTAATCAGTATATTATTTAAATATATTATGTAATACGAAAGATAATATATTTGTTAATGCTTATTACAAATGAACGAACGATCATAAACAAACATAAATGAACCAACGTAACCAAACGTTTACGAACATAAATAAACAAACAAAGTCTCTGTTCATATTTGTTCATTTAACTAAAGAAACAAACTTTTTTGTTTATGCTCGTTCGTTTAATAGATGAACAAACATAAATGAACTTTCCGCCAAGCGTTTCGCAAACAGTTTGCCGAACGTTCGGTTCATTTACAGCCCTAGCATCATATCATATTATAAGCTTTTAAAACCTTTAATTTGTTTATCTTCATTAATCAAACTTTTGAATTTTGATATTATCTATTTTTCAGTTTCAGTCTAATCCAATTTTAAACCATTACATACTCCTACTCCTAGGTTTTACGATTAAATTCTTGTCGAGATCGAGCTCGGAGGATAACTTCAAGCTTCCTGAGCTCCATTAAACCGAGCTCGAGTCTGCATCAAAAAGACTTGTCGAGATCGAGCTTAGGCTAACATTTTCAAGCTCGAGCTCAACTACTTTACAATTTACATCCTCAATCGCGAAAAAACAAGGTAGTATTTTCTAAATAACAAGTTTTTAACAGCATTCAATGGTACACCAGATTTCAATAGATATGTAAATATTCAAATACATTGAAGAATTCAACTTAATTTTTGTCCCATAAAAATGTATCTATCTATGTTATGTTGCTGCTTCTATTCCCTTCTTTATCAAATGCCAGATAGATTTACAACCTCTTCGCGCTCCGATGGAAAATTTTCAAAACCGAAAAATTATGTCCAATATATGCTCTACAATCCGCATCACGTCCAACTCCTAAAAACTACGATCCTTGGCTTCCTCAATTCGTCACAAACAATCTTGAAAACAAATTTATAATGTATTTGGACTTTGGAATTGGTATCGCAAAAATAGAGTATGGATCTCGAGTTTACCTGATTGAAAATGCAGATTTTTAAGATCTTGAAGGCTGCTCCTCTTCGTCATCGTCTCCCCATAGTTGTTTTCTAGCGATAACGACTCTTTCTTCGCTAAGGGAAAGGGGGTCGACTTTTGGTTCTACTTCCAATGAATATCCGTCCCATTTTAAAGCAGCTAAGAATTTTCGAATGTGATCAACAATGGTGGATTTGTCTCTTATGATGACAAATCCTTCTGGCCTTAGCATACGATCCATCTCGATTAGTAAATCTTCCACGCTGCAACCACGATCTTCGATCTCTGAAAAGACTTTCCAGGCATGAAGTAGATCGTAAGTCCGTGGATACGTTGAGAAAGATTCACACCTGCAAGATGCATACCCATCATTAAAAATTTCTTGGAATCTAGGTGACATATTTTGGCATGTCTACACCTAAAAATGGTTGATGTTGGTTATATTTAGGGTGTGTTTGTTTTTAATTAAGAGGGTCTTAATTTGGTCTGAAGTCTGAATTTTAGATCTTAACCTAATTTGTATTGTTTGTTTAAATTCAGACTTAAAGGTTACAACCTCTGAACTTCCCTCTGAATTTTAAGAGAAAGAGACTAGTCTAAATTAAAATTCAGAGCCTCTTAATTTCAGACTTGAAGGCCTCCTCTTAATTTCAGACATGATTTTCAGACTTCAGACGTTTAACCTTTTAAAAAACAAATATCACCTTAATCAGTTGATTGCATAAAATGGTTATGTGCTTGATTTTTACTTTAAGTAAAGAACTGAGTTTGCTCCCATAAAAAGGCAACAGGCCTTTTAAAAATTTAAACAAGGGTAATTTGATCGTTTTTAGTGGTAAAATGTCTTTAAAGTGAACAAGTCAAAAGGTTAAAATTTAAAAGCCACCTACAGTGTATTAAAAGGTTTACAACCTCCTAAGTAGTATTTAATAAAATATATATTATCATTTTAATAAAAGTAAATTACAAAAATAGTCCCTTTGGTTTATGTAGAATTATGGAAATGGTCCTTCAACTTTTAAATTTGCAGAAACAGTCTCTCAAAACACTGTTTACTTGCGATTTCAGTCCTTTGGCCATTAGTTGACTGTTAATTTTTTTATAATGACAATTTTACCCTTTCTATAGTTACAATCCGCATTAGGGACTAATAATGTAACTACAGAAAGGGTAAAATTGTCATTATAAAAAAAATTTACCAAACGGTCAAAGGACTCATTTGTAGAAACATTAGGGACTAATAATGTAACCATAGAAAGGGTAAAATTGTCATCATAAAAAAATTTACCAAACGGTCAAAGGACTCATTTGTAGAAACATTAGGGACTAATAATGTAACTATAGAAAGGGTAAAATTGTCATTATAAAAAAATTAACAGCGTCAAAGGATTGAAATCGCAAGTAAACAGTGTTTTAAGGGACTGTTTCTGCAAATTTTAAAGTAGGGTCATTTCCATAATTTCATATAAACCACAGGGACTATTTTGTAATTTACTCTTTTAATAATGTAGTTTTTCTAATTATAAAACTAACCCGGTTCAACCTGACCACTTATCCAACCTGTATGACCTGTCTATTTTGCCACCTCTATTTCTCATGATTGTTGAAGACAAGGGTTGAAAAAATAAAAGTATTTTAATGCGTTTTATGTAAAGTACACACCAGTCATGAACCGTTCCGATTAATCCCCGATCATAGATAATCTTCAACCGGGAAGACGCATTGACTGGAGCAACATTCATCACCCACACATCTTTGTCCTTGAGAGCAGCAGCAAATCCACCAAGATTTGAGTTCATATCCATCACATTTCTAATCGAATCCTTCTGTATCACTGATCTCATCTGCTTCCAGTACTCGATCACTCTATGATGCCATGTCTCCTGCATCGCCATTATGACTTGTGAGCGTAGACGATGTAGCATTCGAGTATCAGCAAATAATTAACAACAAATGGTTTTCTTCATAAATTTAAACTACTTACAGTGTCTTCTTGAAACTGAGCAGGAGTAACACCGATTTCATCAAGGCGGGGAGGAGGCTGTGTAAGCCTACTAGGCCATGGTTCAAGTCCACTCCCTTTTTCCTTGTGCATCTCTGTATTACAAAAAATATGCATCCAAGATGATGAATAAACAGGAGTTAAAATCACCAATTTCCACCTGGAATAACCGTATAAATTGCATGAAACAAATTAAGAAATTAAAGAAGCGACTAGATGAAATGATCGGTTAATACATGAAATGGGTTGTAAATAGATGTTCCCAACATAGATGAAATAATGGTTAAGTCAAAATGTAACGTACTATTTGTTAATTTATATATTGGGGATCATACTTTCAAAACCAAGAACTTACATTATAAGTTTATAACAAATAAGAGACTGATTACCCAAAATGTAGACTGACTTACCTATGTTGAATGGTTTCCTTATTTGGTATTTGATTATAAATTTATAACATGCACCCTTTAACATTAACTGAAACTAAGATCACCGAAGTAGAAATTGATTTAAAGTACGTTACATTTTTTTGAAATTAACCCTGAAATGATCACTAAGCTTATGTTAGTAGGGTTAGTGACGTGTAATAGATACGTACTTTCACATGTTTTGAGTTATACCACATACTTTTTTTAGTCATTTAGTCATTATACTTTTTGGTGATCCCAGTTTGGTACTTTTTGTAAGCCGACAACCTTTTAAATTCTCTAAAACCCTTTTGTTGACCGTTTAGTGGTGACCCGGACATAGGTTTCATATTGTAATTTGTAAATTAGATTAGTTTGCTGTTAGGTTGACATTAATTAACAAATGTTTTATAGAATAAAATTGCTGCAAATAGGTCATACTAATTTACTTTATACAAAGAGTGTCCATATCATAGCTAAATATGTCGTGCAGGTTTTTCACCGGATTCAACCAGTTTATACTTGTAAAAGTATTAATTTGCAACAGCCTAAGAAGAAATCAACTAAATGTGTATAAAAGAAGTATGTGGCTTAAATCAAACATTGACAAAAATACATAGCTATTACACATCATTAGCCTTTTTTTTGTTTCTTACTTGGATTCTCACAACCATATCAAATGCATCATTTCATCCCATTGCCATCCAAATTTAAAGGTAGCCCATCTCTTACTTAGATTCTCACAACCATATAAAATATAGCACACAACATCAACTGTTAAAAAGGGTAACCCACCCTCTGGGGCCCCCACCAACCGGTCCCACGGCCAACATGGAGGAGGTAAATCGTGTAACTCATGGTTAAAGGACATGTGCAAGGTTTGAACCCTGAACCTCCATTATAGATTCCATGTCCCCAACCACTAGGCTACCATCGCGGGGACACAACATCAACTGTTAGGCACTTGGATCTATAAAACTCTGCTTCTATTTGATGGGAAGGATGTAATTTATATGTTTGTAATAATTGAAGAATTAAGAGTTTAATTGGTTAATATTAGCATTAGCTATGCAAGTAAGATTTAAGAATACCATATGAAGTTCAGTGAATGCTTCATCTATGTTGCCTTAGGATTTTCATTACGACTTACTTGCAGAGTACGGAGTAATGCATGCCTTCATCTGAACATCCCAACTCACATCTGAATCACTATCTGAACTGCATAGAGGAGGATTAGTTCCTGGTGCTCTCTTATGGAAACAGCTATTACTTAGCGACTTGGCCCATATAACCGTCTGATCTCTTCTCGAAACAACTCTCCAGCACATCCTTCTCAGTAAATCACGCATAGCGAACCAAATCCTTTGATTTTCAGCATCATGTGCGTATGCTTCTGGTGAAGAGTACACAAAATACCCTCCCGGTCTAAGCACTCTGTCCAATTCTAATAGTAGAATCCCATCCCGTTGGAGCCAATCTATCCTACACCGCGAACAATGAGCCAATTCAAATGATCTACTCGGGTAAGGAAGTCTTTTGGTACCCAAGACTCCTAGTGTAGATGGAATTCCACGTTCTAGTGCAAACTGGATTTGATTCTGATGGACATCATTCGGTGCAAGAGACATAGCTATAATGCCTAAAGGCAAAAGATACGCCCCAAAACTAGCAACCCCACAACCCACATCAAGAACGGTTCGGATATTTCCTCCATTGTTGAGTTTATCACCAGGAAACTTGAGCATCTATATGAGCATTATGGTTATGCAAATCAATCAATCAAACAAAAGGGTATCCTAAATATTTCTCAAAAACCATAACTTAAAAAAGTTACATTTATCAAAGTGACCTACCGATGCAATGGAAGCTATGTACTTATCAGCACCATAATGAAAATGGGTTCCTCCACCAGGAAACCTTATTTTTTCTCCAACAACTACCATCCAATTTTGATCCGATTTCTCCTGTGCAAGATGAGTATGGGGTATGTTTGCCTTCCAAACCTCATCTCTACTATCCGGCCACCTGATTGGAATCTGGAATTATATAACATCAACCTTACTGCACACTTTGCTAAGCACACTTACATTGAAAAGATGGAAACACATTACTTTGAGAGCGTTTTTGGCATGCAGCTTTTAGGAGCTTAAACTTACGGTTTTGAAAAAAAAAGAGCTCCAATACATTGAGGGCGGGTTTGGCACGTAGAAAAGGCTTAAACTTTTGTATCAAAAAATAAGGTTTTATGAGCTTTTTGTTGAATAAAAATGGGTTAATATTGAAAAACCCCACGGACTTTCATGTAATTATCGATTAAGTCACTGAACTTTTTTTCCGAGTGTTTAAGTCCCTAAACAAATTTTGTCTTATTCAAAACTAAATATTTTTAACCTGCTACCTGCTTAACAGGTAAAAAAGTTAGTTTCTCGAATAGTTTATTATTAAAAAAACCAACTTTCTTTTCCAATTTTCACGATTAAGTCACTGGACTTTCTTTTTTCTTGTTTAGGTCACTATACCGTTTACCGGTTAGTGACCTGCTAAACAGGTCAAATATATTGTTTTGAATAAGACAAAAATCGTCTAGGGACTTTAACACTCGCAAAAAAAGTACATTGACTTAATCGATAAATTCATAAAAGTTCGTAGGGTTTTTTCAATATTAACCAAATAAAAATTCACATTTTTACCTTCATGATAATTATAAACTAACTCGTAACTAATATTAATATTCTTTTATGTCATGTAAGCTTGTAAGCTCAGGCGAAACTTTTACCAAACATATATACAAAACTATAATATCAGCTCTCAATATCATTAAGCTACGTCTAGTTTTTGCCAAACAGATAGAAACAAAGACTGAACCACGACTAACCTTGTATCCAATCGGTGGCGGAATAAGGCAATTATATCGTCGTTCTGCAGGCGGACAATGTCGTTCATAATGCTCCATTAAAGACAAATTAAGCTTCAATTTCAATTGGTATATAAGATGTCTATCCAAACAGGGTATCAATTCCGAATGCCTCATATCACAGACCTTAATTCAACAAAATGAACAAATAATCAATACTGTGCAGTTTTAGCAATCTACAACAATCCTTTTAGCTTCATTTATAAACAACAACTTACAGGTAAGCTTTTCGGAACTTCAGGATTTTGTTCTTGATCTTCAAACAATTCGTCGAAATAATCATGTTTGGGTACGAAACTTCCGATGACCGGATCCGTACCGTCGTCTAAATTAATAACTTGTTCCGCTCCAGGAGTAAATGTTGAACCATTGTACAAACAAATCAAACCTAGAAGCACGATTAATCCAAGCAAAACTTGCTTCAATAACTTTTTACGGCGAATTAGTTCGCTTGCAGATGTAGACTTCATCCTCCGAAACGACCGGTGGTTCGCTTCCGGGGCTAGGATTTCAATTTTCAGCTTGCTGTTTCGATGAAAAGTGAAAACCCTAGGTATAAATCCATTTATATTTTTCAAAAGAAGCAAGCAAGCAAGGAATCTATCTATCAGTTCAGTGTGAGTGCTGCTTTAAAGACCAAATTATTTTACCACGCAAGTTGCAAACCTACTCGCTTATAATATTCCAAGAAATCTCACTGTGTGTTGTGTGTGAGAGAGAGAGAGAGAGAGAGAGAGACGCCGGCGTTGGAAGTCGGACAGCCAATGTCCGCCGCCGATGTTTTTGATTTCGTTTGGAATTTGTAAGAAAAAGGTTTTGGACTTTTATTTGGATATTTACACTTAACACCCTAAAGTTTAAAATAAAAACACTTATTGTCCTCCTATCATTCAAATGAAAAGAAAATGTTTGGCCAAATGCCCCTCTAGTTGCAAATGAGTAAAAACCGACTTGGAATTTAACGATTGTTTATTATGTAGAGTTTTAATCATATTAAGGAAAGGTTGCACAATACCAAGTTACCAACGTACTTATCTAAATATATCGATATGATTTATTAATTTTTTTTACCTATATGATGCATGAATTTTACTTTTTCATTTCAACATGATACATTTTTACGAAAAACCTAACTTTTACAGCCGGACTATATTTGTATGAAAAATCGAACTCTATATAGAAATGTATCATATTGAAATGAAAAAATAAAGTATATGTACTGTGTTTGTCTTATCCAAAAATATATTTTTTTTTACGGCTATCGGATTAGTCGAGAAAACACAACTAATATAACAAAAAGTTTATGGACTTAATTCTTAAAATACGAAAAGATGTGGATATTTTTCAATATTAATCAAGTGGAAAAACTAATGCTACTTATTTTTTAACCGATCAAATACACAATTTTGAATAACACAAAATAGTATAGTGACTTAATTAATAAAAATTTAAGTACTTGATCACGAAAACAAAGAAAGTTTATGAGATTTTTTCAATATTAACCTTATATATTGATGAAAAAAGAAAGACAACATATTGTCAAAAAATATAGTTTATTATGAAAAAATCAACATGTTTTTATGGTTTAGTCCATTTGTGTTGTTTGTTTACTAATAAAATTTTCAAGTTATTTATTTTTTATAGTTTTTTGGAAATCGTTTGAGGATTTTTCGAGTTAAAAGTGAAAACATTTTGATTTTTCTTGAACAAATAAAGGGTTAATTATGGAGAAAACCAAAACTTTTCCGAACACTAAAAATCATAACCTAGGTCTTTTTTCAGGAAAAATAATATGGAATAATAAAACGTAAAAACGTGAAAACATACAGTTATTATGTTATAATGACGCAAATAATTGTATTTGCGTTTAAAGTAATCCTACCACGTTTTTTCATAAGTTGAAAATGTAGCTTATTTGCTTAATAAGTTATTATTTGGTCATTTTGCAAGTTTAAATGCAATTCTAAACACTTTAAAAACTGATTGTTTGATAATTATAATAGCAAACAGCAGAAGCTAAACCAATATTACATTTGGCAGCACTTTTTGTTACAGTTTTTATCTGATTATTAGTTTCCAAAGTATTACAACATTTTTTCAAAAGCAAATTCAAACACCCTCTAGATTATGAAACACATATTACCTATATATTTATAATAAAATTTATATAAACAGATTTAGAAAAACAAAACTATTAATTATTAAAATAATATAATAACACTATTATTATTTATCATAACTATTATTTTTCTAGCTTTATAAATTGATATAAATAGTAGTTGTTTTTTATGATTTTTTAAAACTTTTTATTTTTAATTTAATATATTTTAATTGATAAAATTGAGATTTTATTATATACTCCCTCCCTTCCAAAAAAATTGTCCACATTTGACTTTTAAAATCTTTCTTTTTCAACTTTAACCTCAAATATATTAGTTTGTGTTATATAATACTTGATGAAAATTATTTTATAACCAAATTTTTTCATATATTTTGCATCCCATATTATATAACACAAAGAAAAATATATAATGTCAAAGTTAAGAAAAAAATACTTCAAATGTCAAATGTGGACAATTATTTTGGGACGGAGGAAGTATAAAATATATACTTATATATTTTATTACAAATTAATATTTGTCGATTAAAAAAAACACTAAAGTGTTTTTACCTTTATAAACATAAATAATTGTATTTAACTTTTATTATTTGTTGATTAAAAAATAATAAATTGTATTTATGTTTTTAAAAATAATAATTGTATTTATCTTTTATTATTTTACAATAACAAGTTGTATTTATTTTTTTCGAGTAAACGTGGCATTTGATGTTCTCTTTTATTATATGTATAGATATAGATTTGATTAAAACTATATTTTATGGTTTTCGACTTATAAATAGGATGATAATGTAACTATATATATTATTATTTTTAAAATTCCTTTACGTACGTTGTACGTATTGATATTATAACGTATTTTCGAGGCTATAAAAAAAACTTAATCATTTCATTTTGTAATGACTCGCTTTGTCATCGCTCATGGAAAATTCAAACAACATTTACTGAAGAGAAAACAAACAAACATTTCATTAAAATATCAACGACTTTCATGGCTTTTTGGTCTATGAAAATTTATAAATTTTCTAGAAAATATATACACTTTATTTCCATGTTTGGTACATTGTTTCATTAATAAATTTGATAAAATGTGTTTATTCATAATTAAATTAAGAGAAACTTTAATCTTAACTAATTAGTAATAACACCGGTATACTTAAGTAAAGTGATTTGTACACAACAATACATACACAACTATTACACTTAAAATGACAATATTGTCATTATTAGCTTTTTATAATGAAAGTACTTAGAAGTTACTTTTAAGAGTAGGATGACATTTCATAATGAGATTGTTACGTATAAAAAAATGGTGTTACTTCATACACCACATCTACCTCCTATATTTGACCTAAAATATGTATTTTTTTCACAATTCATCATTATACTTTATTTGTTTAAATACTTTTGTCCAATCATAAGATAAATATTTATAGGTCAATGTATAAATGTGGTGTATGAGAAATGAGAGGTGGTGCATGAAGAAATAGCCATAAAAAAAAATATTGTTACGTATAAATCACCTCTTTTTTTAATAACACAAACCCCAATAACTTAGTTACACAAATACCGATGGTTTAAACTTTAAAGGTTTGACAAAAATATTTGAATCATGCATGTTTCAGTCAATTCAGTTGACTTAAGTTTACTTTAAACTAAAAAAATGACTTAAATTCCTGATTAATTTTATTGATTATTGACTCTATCCTCTTTCTTGTGTCTCACTTTTTACTTTTTTTTTTTTTTGCCTTCTAAAGCATATATAGTGACTACAATGTTAATTATGTCTAGTATTTTTTTTCTTTTACCCTTTCAGAATAAGAAAAGGTAATAAAATTATAAAAAGATCAACCTTCTTTGATTTAGTGGTCGACAGATACAAATGCATAATGGTACGTTTCATACATTGGAATTGAAAGACTGAAATTGATTACCAGTTAAAATATATATGTATTATATAAATTGATTTTAAAAACTTATTTAAAACAGACATAGGCTTTGAGGAAAAGCCAAATACAACAGGAAAAAAAATACGAAATAACCAAACACCAAAAAGATGGGTAACAGACTAAATGATGATTCCTATATGATTGAATTTATCCTTTTTAACTTTTATGTTAAACATAAATTCATGTTTTCCTACGGTGTTATATGTTTACCTAACGGTAATTCATATTTAACTCTTTTTAATCGAAGACATTGAACGGTTATTATAGAGGACAGTAACGAGGGACCAATCCCGATCCTATTCTATCCCGCTGGCATCCCTAATTTTAATTCATTACAATAATCCAAATTATACGGTTTGAGACTTGAGTGTGATGAAGGGTGGCCCAACTTTTATTTCACAAGATGTGGCTCGTGCCTCATAGTGAGTAGGGTGAGTAATAAACGTCTCACCTTTGACTTCTCTATGCTGCTATTTGACTATTTGTTTTGTGATGGGTAAAAAAAAATCCAATCTTTATATATTAATGTTAACTTTTTCGAAATTCTATCTTAATGTTAATTTTTTCGAATTTTAAGTTTACGCTCTATTCAAATTATCTGTGTATTACACGGGTTATAAACTAATTTTTATATTAAAATAGTATAAAAACTAACCAAAGCATACTCTAGATATCATATTATTTTTTATTACAATGGACCTTAGCATGAAGGGGTGTTTGGTTTTGTAAAAATGTGACTGATGATTATTAAATTATTATGTTACAATAAAGTAAATAATTGATTTGATTTCATTTATTGATAATTGATTATTTAGGTTTTAGATTAATCCTATCATATTTTATTTAAAGCTAAAAAACGTAGTTTATTTGCTTATAATTGATTATTTGATAAATACTTTCAAATTTGATTATTTGATAATTGTAGTAGCAAACCGTGGAAGCTAAACCAAACGTTTAATTTTTTCCAGCACTTTTAATTATAAAATTACACTTATTATCTGACAGCAGTCAAACCACTGTCTTCGTTCCTCACCCTCCTTCCAATCAAATCTATTCTAAGGTGCCCGGAGATTATCAATTTTCAAAACGTTGCAACATCTTTTCAAACGCAAATCTAAACACCTCATGAAATTAACGGTTTGAATCAGACTGGATATTGTAATAAAAACCAGATGATTTTTAAAACCGAACTGTTTTAACCAATTGGATCGGTCATAAAAATCAGAAGATTTTATAATTAATTTGAAATTTATAAAATATAAATGGAAAAAAAAAATTAAAAACATTGTGACTGATATAACAGATTTATAATTTTTATTAAACATCAAAACATCAAAGTTCACATACTCAACATAAGAATGAAACATATAAACACTGAATGTTAAAAATTTTCAATATTATAAGACGATAAAAATTTTCATTGGGATGCAAGTCGCCAAACGATTTTCAACCCAACAAGTTAAACTGGCCAGTCCAATTTGATCGTCAAAACAATGCACCAAATGTAGTGTAATATTGTTCATGTGGGCATGTATTGACAAGTTTATTTAATTAGACAAATAAGCTACATTTTTTAACTTATGAAAAAGTGTGGTAGGACTAACGCTAAACGCAAATAATCGCTTATTAACGTATGCAATCCAAACACTTTAAACCAATTATTTGCGTCATTGTAACGTAATAAGCTAATAATCCTGTTTATAACGCAAAACCAAACATCCTCTTGATAACTTGTCATTGGTTGTTGATCACATTCTTATAACCTTTCAAATTCATAAATATTTAAATTCATATATTATTAATTTATATATAACTTTTAACTTTGAAATGAACCCTTGATATATGGTATTTTATTTATATTTGTTTTTCATATATGATTGTTATCAAATATGCTTTTACAATGATCAAAATACATTGTTTTTAGTTTTTGATGAACAATTTACTTAAGATATATTAAATTAACTAGTTTAGTGATTCGTGAAATTACACGAGATGATTTAACGAGTCTATAGAACATCTATAAAGATATCAAATAATTAGAAGATTTGAATAAACACGCAAGATGAATGTTGCAATAAATTAGAAGACTACTTTTTTATATACAATTTTAGATGTACATCTGTTAAGTTTACTATTATTGTTTAAAATTAAGAGTATTACACCCTCTACTGTGATACTGCTATTGGGTTTTATATAAAATTCAAAACATTTTCAAAATCCTAATCAGATTTATTTTTTCAATATCTATTTTAGTTTATTTATCCATATAATATACAGATCTATTCGAAAAATAATTTTGTTAATAAATTTTAAATAAATTGAAGAATTTAATGATAAAAAACTAGAAATATTAATATAAAATAGACACAAATCAACGCTTAATTTAAACCATAAAATGAATAAACAAAATTATTAAAATAAACCTATGTTTACAAGGGTTTTATTTAACATTTATTGAATTCTTCATGAAGTTGATGTGAAATGTCAACTAATATTCATAATTATTTAGAAATCGATTGCATAGGATGGTTAGGAAGTCAACTGCCGATGAGAAGTGGAGAGGGATATATACATGACTATTTATTTTAGTTTTAGTTATTTGAATTATTATTTTTTAAGATTATGATTAGAATTAGAATTTGCAATTACACTTGTCAATTGTAAAATAGAATATATGACGTCATAATAAATGAAAAGTGACGGTTTAATTTCTTGTTTCTTAATACTTACAGACTATTATACATTGTAAAAGATTGTTACAGTACGTGTATGTATGAGCAAAAAAACTCATTTCTTAATCTTGATCTTTACATTGGCAAAATTTTGTTCTCACCTTGGGTTTTACTTCCACGTAGGTGTTGCAAATCCTAAAGGGTGTTTTGTTCGCAAATTTTTTTTCCAATGATTTGCATTCTGTCAAAAGATGTGTGTATGCAACATTTATTTATCATATTTTTGTCAAATAATCTGTATTATCTTTTAAGGAAAAAATTGTCAATCCTGAAGAATGCAATGTTAACTGAGATTTAAATTTTTAGGAAGAAGAATGAGTTTTTAAATAACAAAGAATGAAGTGATTTAAGAAATCCTGAGATTTTAAACCCTTGTTAAATTTATGAACCAAACACATTATTTTAAATACAAATCTCAATGAATTTAAGAATCAAACTTTTTTCCTTAGGGTCTAGAATGCAAAAAAGAATACAAAACTTGTTGCTGACAAATTTTGGTCTTGCCTTGGGTCGTTGGGTTATACTCCCACGTCTATGCACAAAATTAAATATGAATTTATGTAACCCTAAATGGTTCAATATAAAAAAAAATCATCAATGTGTGATATATGCCCAAGCTATCGAATCTATTCCATGCATTAATGAAATTTCTATGGATTATAATAATTTTTTTTTTACTATAGATAGCTGTAAAACTATAGGAAATTGATTATTGAATATTTATATTTCGTTTATTTATATCTCTTTATTTTCAGTAGATATATGATAGTATAATAATTTAGGATGTGGTTATAGGGTATACCATAAGATACCGAAAATACAAAATAAGTACTTTATAACAATTTTATATAAAATAGCTTTATAATTTATAAGTTAATATAGACTGTTATAATGAGTTTTTAGTATCAGTTAATTAGTAAACAATCATGTGAATGTATGAATGATTGTGTGAATGAATGACACATTCACATGATATCTCATAGTTTACATGATTTGTTTTGTAATTTTACTTGATAAAAACTTAATAAACCAAATTTTGTGCTCATATAATATTTATGTAAAAAATTAGAAAGGCTTTTCATTTAAAGTGACACTTATAGTACCCCTACGAAAGATTTGATACTAATTTGATATTGTTTCTAATAAATTATACATACAAAACTATAGTTATATGTGTGTGTAGATTTAGATTCAAGTGAGTACCACTTATTATATGCAAAACTACAGTGTCACACTGTCACGAGTTAATTACTATTAAATCGTTATAAACATTTTTAATACATCGCTCCACAGTTTACATACAAGTTATTATTGGATATTGATAAGTTAGTTGCTAATCGGAACGCATAAAAAAAAGACACTCTTCTGATTCGTCTTCCTTTTCTCCTTCCCTTCTGTTGTGTATTTTTTTATATTTAATAAAATAAAACATTGTGTATCATTTTGGTTGTAATAAAACCGATTTATCTAAAATATATTTCCATTTTTTTTAATTATGGGTGGCATTTTTCATTTTCAAATATTTATATTATTGAAGTTGGCAAACTAATCCCGATATTAAAGGAGCTGAATACGTCAAGAAGACAAGAAGTAAAAGGAAGGTAATTGCATGTGAAGAAGTATATAACTACTAGTACCATCACATTTAATGATTAGACGCTTAATTTATGAAATTCCACTTTAATTTTCAAAAAAAAAAGATTAATTATAATATAATAAGTTAATATATAAGTGATATGATAAAAATTTATAGTGATAAAATTTTATTATAAGACATGTCACTTGAAATATTTTTATAAACAACCAGTTTATAACCCGTGTAAAACACGGATTTGATTAAGAAAAAGTAGATTAACAATTATTTAACAAAGAAAAATCTATGAAAATTATAAATATTAAAAATTTCAAAACTAAATTACAAATATCACAAAGTAATAATGATATGAAAAATAAACTGTAACATGCATTATATGCATAAATGTGGAAAAAGAAATTCACAAGTTATTTAACACCTTTTTTGTATACAGCATTGGATGTTTTTGTTAAAAGTTCATCGTTTTTAATTAAGATCAACATTTTTCACTCGTTTCTGCTATTGACTCTTGACACTGCAACATATAACTGTCTATGTGTAAAAAGTAAAAACCGGACTTGTCAAAAACAAACCCACTCTGGACAAAGAGTGTCCTTGACTTTTGTTAATTGTCATTGCAAAACAAACCGCAATTGAAAGTTGTATTCTTTGAATCTTAAACGGTAAACTATTATTAGTCGGACTGAGTGTCATTCTTGGTATAAAAGTTATGTAGCAACGTTGTTTCCAGATATGATCTTTGCTTCTATAATACACTCTCCAAGTTTCAAAACTTGTAGCCTGGTACCATTGTATAAACCGTTAGTCTGATCAATATTTCGAAGCAACATGACTTTTAAAATCAATTTGTGATTAGGCAAGCCAAAAAACTTCATCCCATTTAGCCCATAATTTTATTATAAAGACACATCACTTGAAATATTTTTATACACAATGCTAATTGGTTTGAACCTTTTCATAGAAAAGATAAATATGATTAATTTTAAAAAAGTAACATATGGGGGCGTGTAAGGGATTAAATTATAATGTTATAGAAATAAACGATAAATACGTGTTTTTTTAAAATAAAGGTAACCCTAAAGAGTTGAAGTTTGTAAGAATCAAACTTGAGACTTCTGACTTGAGTTTTATCCAAAACACAACAATGATAATTTTTTTTTAAAAGTATAACATAATGTGTCTTTAACAGTAACACTATTTTTTTTTATATGAATAGACTAGAAATTCAATCTTTATTTATTTAAATAATGTCATGGTACGTCAAGAATTTATTAATATGGACATGATTAAGTATTTGTTGGGCTTGGTTCAACTACAATCACAACTATCGTATTATTTCACAGTATTTTTCTTCAAATTTATATGTTTTTGTCACATTTTGTTATAAATACCGACTTTTTCTAATTTAAATACATGTAAAATGATAGATTTACTTAATTAATCACAATTCTAAATAACATTCCAATTAAATAAAATATAAATAATTCAAGATCAATGGAACATGAAGTTAAAATAGAACAACGGAAAATTTTTATTTTTGTTAGTAATTAAAAATGATACTAAGGTAATTTACAACATTTGTTATGACTAAACCCCATTATTAGTGGGCATTTCACCATAATCGATATGAAAAAGTATAATGACTTAAATTAAACAAATCTATCTATACTATTAAAAGAGTAACTATACTCATTTCTGGTGAAGCCACGTGTCGTCACCATGAATCGACACATGGCATTTATAGATTTTAAAAATAATAAAGAAATTAATCTATCTAAATCTAATATAATCCACTTTTAAATTCAAATCAAATCAAATCTAATACTCTACTAACTCATTAATTAAATCTATCCAAATCTAATATAATCCACTTTTAAATTCAAATCAAATCAAACAAAATCTAATAATCTACTAACTTATTAACTATATATAATATAATAAAAGTTTATATATATATATATATATATATATATATATATATATATATATATATATATATATATATATATATATATATATATATATAAAAGAAAATAATCACCCTTCATGTATATTTAGAAATATACAAAATCAACAGGTCATAATAAATAATAATGTCATCTTATATACTTTTGTTTAAAAAATAATATTTATATTTTTATCTTTTTATTTATTATATTTTATATATATTAAAAATATCCGCGTAATACGCGGGTAATAAACTAGTATAAAATAAACAAGTTATTATTCAATGTTAGAAATGTGTTTGGTATTATAAAATGAAATTAGAAAGATTTACATTAACAAAAGTAAATGCAACTGAATTTATGTGATTTTATAATATAAAAATATTTACGTGATTTTCTATAAAAACGTAAAGATTAGGATTTTTTTTGGTTAAATGTATAAATATTCATTATTAGAAAATCAATATAAATGCATGGGCGGACCCAAGTGGGAGTTGGGGTGACACGTGTCACCGGTCCTTCCACCAATAATTTTATTTTGTAATGTAATTTTTTACGATCTTTTGCTTGTGTAACCGTTGGTTTTTTGAACGTGTAAACGTGCTTTTCAAATATTAAAACATTAGTAGAATAATTTAATCAAAAATTTTAATAAACTTCAATCAAATAAATAAATTGGTAGTATAATTATTTATAATTTAATGTAAGAAATAAAGAACTAATAAATTAATGATATAAAACCCAAATTAATTACTCAATAAGTCGTTATTATTTATAATTTTGGTTGATTTCACCAAACTGTATATCATTATAGGTTGTTAACCCGACCAAACCAATATAATTAATAAAATGATAAGATCGAAAACACGACTCAAATTTGTGTTACCAGCAACCGAAAATCTTGGATCTGTCACTGTATGTATTCATTTTACTATATTGAATGCAATGTTATATATACAAACAAATTTCCCAACCAATATTATATAGGGATAATTGCGCAAAAAACCTTCAACTTGTCAGGTTTTTGTGATTAAAACCCCAAACCATTTTTCGTTGCATAGAAAACTCCGAACTAACTAAAAATCAGGAAATCAAGGTTTTATCAATGGGTAACCGGTTGAAAGCGGTTATTAATCGTACGTGGACCGGTAAATAACCTACGTTGAATAAATTTTTAATTGTTGAAACCGGTTGCCAAGTACTACACATCATTTAAACCTCCGTTGATAATTTTTATTTGTAATTTTTAAACGGGATTATCATCAACGAGGGTTTAAATGATGTGTAGTACTTGGCAACCGGTTTCAACAATTATAATTTATTCCACGTAGGTTATTTACCGGTCCACGTAGGATTAATAACCGATTTCAACAGGTTACTCATTGATAAAACCTTGATTTGCTGATTTTTAGTTAGTTCAGAGTTTTTAATGCAACGAAAAATGGTTTAAGGTTTTAATTACAAAAAACTGACAAGTTGGGGGTTTTCTGCACAATTACCCCTATTATATAACTTGATATATTTTATTTTCAAAGTAAGTAAGTAACTCAATACGTCAATCATAAAGTTGATTTAGACATGAGACTATTATGAAAACGATTGTAGTTGTATTTTTCCTATGATTTTGACATATAATTTCTAGAACAAACAAGACATGAGAATAATTTAAGGTTCTACATATTTTCAAGTTTTTGCATTTTGGTTTTATAATGTATTTTTTTTTTCCTGAAAGATTTTCAAGTTAAACTTTTTTCTTAGTTTTTGAAAGATTGACTATTAAAGTCCAATTATAATTGGTAAACTGAGCTTTTATTAAAAACTAAAAACCGGGTTCTAATAACCAAATTTCACCGAACATAAAAAAAATTTATTTGAGGTTTTTTTAAATGACATGCAAAGACGAAAACGCAAAAAAATATGAAAACATGTTGGTTTTTTCATAATAAACCCAATAATTTACTTGTACAACCAACGTATTATTTGAAGAAAACATGAAACTAATAATCACGATTATGAAATATAATATTATGTAGAGTTATGCACACACTAGAAGTTTATTGTAACGATATATTTTGTGGAAAAAATATAGTTTGAAAGTGTATTATATCTTCGTAGAGTACTGCAAAAAGTTTCAAACAAACAAACTAGAACTATATGAAAACGTGCATATTTATATGATCAATTGTACCGTTTCAATTGTATATTAACATTATCCATGTTAACATGGTTTTTACAAATAGTTTATGTTACCTTTATCGACATGAATATTTAATTTCAAAAGTCAAAATTTATTAACTTAAACAAACACCAACAAAAAGAGAGGTTTTAAGAAGAAACCAACGCCAACCAAAACAGAATTACTCAATCTCCATGAATACATTGAATTTTTAAATTTTGTTATGCAACAGGTTCACATGAAAAGCATGTACGTTCACATGTGTGATCTTTTGCAATTATTATAGTATTGTTAATTTAAATGTAATTTAAAAAAAAATTAAAAAATGTTTTACTAGGATGATACTTTCAATACTCCATAAAAGATGTGGTACTCTCTTGAAAACACACACACACATATGTCCACACACACACATATATGGTTCACTGTAGACACATATCTATCGGTAGAACCAAACCTAAACTTATTTTTTTTCAAGTTTTTTTTTTGTCATGTTTAAATTAACATTAAAAGTTCATACTTGAAATTTCACATGGTTCCGAGTTGTGAATGTACGTTAAAATATACATTCACATCAATCACATTTCATTTACATTGACAATACATATGTACAATCATATGTCATTTTAGAGGACTTACAAAACTCGAAACTATATGAATGCTTTTTCAGATAGTCTTATAATGCTTATTTAAACATTAAAATGAAAAAAAAATTTTAAAAAATTATTTTTGATTCTACCGATTCTATTGATAGTTAATGTCCTACCTTAAACCCCCACACACACATAGGGATGGCAACGGACCGGTTTCGGGCCGGGGATCAATCCCCCCGTCCCCGTCCCCGTTTAAGAAACCGCATACCATCCCCGTTTGAAAAACCGCGGGGATTTATACGGGGATCCCCAGAATTTTTAGTAATTGGTACATGTTTTGTTAAACCTCCCATAAGGACCATATTCTGACTTTTTTTTGGACAACACCATTTAATGTAAACGGTTAATTTTCACCGCAAAAATCCTCATTTAATGAGAATGATTAAATCTTGTTACGGCGACAATTAAAAGATGCATAAACTAGGATTACAATGTTCGAAAGACGACACTACGAAATGTTCCAACCAACAATACGGTTACAAACCACAAAATAAAGTTTATGAAAAGAAAATAAAGTTCCAACCAACAATACGGCTGAGGAAGAAGAAGGGTTTGTGACTTTACATTTAGGGTTTCTTTTCTATATATATATATATAAAATAATCGGTTTTTTTAAGAGGGCCTCTTAAACGGTTAATCGGGCCGGTTAATCGGTTATTTACCTAATACCGGCCCCGGCACCATCCCCGTTAAAATCCTAGCGGTTTTCCCCGAAACCGTCCCCGTCCCCGATTAGTGTCCCCGAACCCGGCCCGTTTACGTCGGTTTTCGGTTTTTCCCGTCGGTTTCGGTTTTTTTTGCCATCCCTACACACACACCCATATAGACAACACTTATTATGATGATTACTTTCCACTTGTAGTACCACTATTACTACCATTTAGGGATGTAAATGGTTGCAAAACGAATCGAAATGAACCGAAACCGATTTTTGAAGATTGCAAGAACCGATAACCCAACCAATAATTATAATGCGGTTCCGGTTTCGGTATTTCGGGTACAAAACCAATTAGAACCCAAAGTGTGAATAAACACATTGTGATCTAAAAAGTGTGAAGAAAAGGAGGAGAGATCGAACGATTATGTACCGGTTGCTACTTGCTACCTGAGAAACGCATGGGAGACGAAAAGTTGTTGGGTATAATTTGTGGGCTTTCCAATGAGAGCCGTTTGCATGCTTCAAGGAGAGTCGTTTGCATGGGAGACGAAGAGTCAGTTAATGAATAATGAATATGTTCAATTATCGAGTGCTTGAGTGTATCAAAAAGGAAGATACTTCACATGGGAACCGGATAAACATTAAACACGCCAACAAAGGCGGCTGGCTACGTATACATATATGTATTACTTTAATAACAACACATAGGATCACACAACCGTGGATCATGAAAACTTGACAACGTTGTAGTTGCTGTTTTTTTTGGATATTCAACAAAATTAGTTGATAATTTTTAATTATACAATGAATTAAAATGTGATATATCTATCTTAAGTTTTCGGTTCCTAGCCCGAAAAACCCGATACCCGCATGACCGAAACCCGAATAACCGATACTCGAAAATCGATAATTATAATAACCGTTAACCGAACCAAATAATATAAATCGGTTCCAATCGGTTCGGTTCCGGTTCGTTTATTTGGCATTCCACACACCCCTACTACCATTACCACAAAAACTACCACCATCTTTAACTACTACGACCACCAACACCACAACTACCATCGCCATTATTAACACTTGACTATATAAGACTTTTAAATTTGTCTGTCGAGTTTATTAATGTTAAAATTAAATTATTCTATAGTATAAATCCTTAATTTTTGTTTCATTTAATATCTAAATTTTACATTTGTAACGTAGATTTATTTTACAAAATAAATAGGTATAATTAATTATAATAATAATAATAATAACGAGAATAATAATAATAATATAATTAATAATGAATCAAATCATAATTTATTAAATTAATATTTTAAATTTAGAACTAAAAATAAAAAATTAAGAAAATGAACCAAAATTGAAATTACCAAAATTATAATTGAAAGAAGGGCAAAATTGTCATTTTTAAGAATTTTAAAAACAGAAGGACCAATTCTACTAGTAAAAAGTGGTTTGAGGGACCATCACTGCAATTTTGAAAGTTTGAGGGTCCGTTTCCATAATTTTAAACAAACCACAGGGACCATTTATGTAATTTACTCTAATATGTAATTGTTTTGTTTTTTATTATATTTGATATATTATATTTTACAAAAAGACGAATATATCATTATGATTGCATTTCGTTTTTATACATTTCAACATAAAATTGTTTTTCGTCTCAACTATTTTTTAAAAATAACATATTTTTTATTATTTAGTTGGTTGATCAATCACATTCTTTCTATTTGTAGATTTACATCAAAAGCAGAGATTAATGATCACAATCAGTAGCTAATATTATTTTAAAATGATATATTTAATAAAATACAATTTATGATCCTGTTACAGCATGCAGGTTAAACAAAATAGTTTATACCTATTAATAAAATAAATTGATAATTTGTATGTGTGTGTCCTACAACTCAACATCCACCCAATCCAAATGATTTCGCACTATAAATTAATAATCATTGAGGAATATTAAATAAGAAAATCTATGAAGCAAGAAATCGGGTAGACCAAAGACTTCGTTCATCCCACTCCCTCCATGTGCACACTTCGATGAAACAAAGTCTCCAAAAAGCGAATCAAAATTTTTGATTAAAAAGTGCTATTGCTTTTCGGTGGACAATTGGAATCCTCAATTGATGCTTTCGGGAAAGTAATTGACTAAATTGTAAACCGCAAATGATGCTGTTTCGTGTATTTTAATCCAGGTTTGTATAGCTGAATCATTCATGTAGATTCATTACTTTCATCTCTAAATTCATTTAAAATGCAGTTTAGATCAATTTCAATCCAGTTTGAGTGTCAGTTGCATTAGTTTTAGACAACGGTAGCGGAGGCGGTGCTGAATTCACTCTAAATCGGTTGTTGTCTGATCCAAGCTCGTAGATCTAGGTTGATAATTGTTCGTAAATTTAGTTATTTTGTTTTATATATTTCTATACTTATAGATAACTCTCTAAAAATGCCGATGCCGTAAGGCGTAGGTTGACGTGCACATATGAAAACCGACTAATCAACAAATTTGCCATAGAAGGTTGTCGTCTTCTTCTTTTCCTTTGATAATAAAAGTAAATAAGCTAATTCCTAGTCGTACACGAAATAAATGCAGATGATAACTATAAGTGTGATGTTGGTGAACCTTCTTCGTAACCGCTTGTTAGGGTTCGTGGAAAACACTGGTGTTAAATCTGGCGAGTGCGTAGGGTGAAAGTATTCGTCTTTGTTCAAATTCCTGGCTGTTTTTTTTAATCTGTTGGCGAAATTTTTTCTGGGTTTACTACAAATAAAGGTGTTTTATTCGCTGTGGGATTTACATTCGCAATTTCGCATCATCCAGATTGTTGTTTCATGTAAGAAATATAGAAAAATCTTGCAGATAATTGATTGTTTTGATCCAATTGAATGGGGGGTAAAAGTTCAAGAGAGGAGAGGCGGGGTTATAGGCAGTCGCCATCATTCCAATCAGCATCATCTTTTACTGGAAGTCAGTATGGCAGCTACTCTCAACAATCTTATTCATATCCACCACAAGACTCTCAGAATTATCCGGTCCAGGAGGCTTATCCGGCTTATCCACAATACTATCCGGCTGCTGCCCCTTCCCCTGCTCCTGCACCTGCACCTGCACCTTCTCCGTCTCCTGCTCCAGCCTTTGTAGGTAATACCCATAGACCACAGAAGAAGCTTGACAGGAGGTATTCAAGGATTGCAGATAACTACAATTCATTGGAACAGGTAGAATTGCATCCATTCTGCTTACGTAGTTTTGAATATATGACGTAAAGGATCCTTCTTTTTGTGATTGTTTTTCTATGTTCAGTTGGTGTACATCAATCTTGTTATAGAATTTGGATAATGCTATGCAAATGGTTTTTGTCTATAGTATTTGGATCAATTCTGGTATGCTGATTCTTGGGGAAATACTTTTCTAAATTACGCCGTACTTTTGTAATATTGTGCAAGTTGATGCTGATATATCTTGTTTCTTTTGTGGATATTTTATGATGCTTATGTTAGTCAAAGTTTCTACATTTGTATGGATTGTTTTCTTGTAGTTCTAGTTAGAAACTTCCACTATTAGTAGAATGTGACGATCACTTTTTGCACAGGTGACCGAAGCTCTTGCTCGTGCTGGGCTCGAGTCTTCTAACCTCATAGTGGGTATCGACTTCACTAAGAGCAATGAATGGACTGGTATGTAATAATGCTTGGTTTATTTACGTTACAATACTCGGAAGAAACATGTTAACCGCTTATTGACAAATAGGTTCAAGGTCTTTTAACAGAAAGAGCCTACATCATATTGGAGATGGTCTGAATCCCTATGAGCAGGCAATAACCATTATCGGGAAAACATTAGCCGCCTTTGATGAGGATAACTTGATTCCCTGTTATGGTTTTGGAGATGGTATAGTTCTATAAGCTAGCACTTATTGTTTAGTCACTTATAAATTAGAATGATAATACAATAACTATGGGTTTGTAAGTCCTACATTTGCTCCCAACTGGCAGCGTCAACACATGATCAGGATGTTTTCAGCTTTTTCCCAGAAGAGAGGTTTTGTAATGGATTCGAGGAAGTCTTGAGTAGATACAGGGAAATTGTCCCTCATCTAAAGCTTGCAGGTCTGAGTTATACTCTACTGTTTTCCTTTATATCTTGCCTGATACATAAACCTTTGCCAGTGGTTCTTCTAACTTTTAAGCTCTATGAATATTTTTGCTGTTGCTACAGGACCAACATCATTTGGCCCTGTTATTGAACAGGCTATGACTATCGTTGAAGAAAGTGGGGGACAATATCATGTGCTATTAATTATTGCAGATGGGCAGGTAGTTTTTTTGTGGTCAAATTGAATCCGTTTGTGTTAAGATTGTGCCTGTTGATATCTTACAGCCAAACATTTATTTCTTGTGGAGTGCAACTCAGGCACTGCCATGTCCGTAATCATGGATGTAACTGTAAAAACTCTAATGAGCCACCCTTGGAGGCAAACATGCCTAAGTTGTATATTGATACCATGGTTTAGTACTATTTACACTTTGTATGAAGTGCCTCAATTGTTGGACATTGTTCCACATGAATAAAAGAATAAATGAGCTTGAACGCAGTCCATGTCAGATTGGAGTGAATGTAACTTGTCAAACTACTCATGATGCTCCAGATCATTGATCTGTACAAAGCTAATAATTCTGAATTGTTCATAAAGACAGCATAATTTCACCTCCTTCTATAAAAATGTAATCAAGAACTACCTTTCTCGTACATCATTACAAGTTTGAAGATCATTTGCTTGTATGAATAGTGAAGTTCAAACATTAATGGCGAAGAGATTCGACGAACAATTCCTCGGCCATGTTAAATTTAAAAAATAGGTACAATAGAACAACATTCATTTTTGGTTGAAGGATTGAACTATTTCTTTTCAGTTGCTAGTTAACCAGTGCTTTGTGCATGATTTTGTATAATCATTAAATTGTAAGTTAATGTAATTGAATATTCTAGTGTTTTCGCTTCACATGTCACATCTATAAAAAAAGGTGCTGAGAAGATATCTGCTTACTTATCATGGATATTCAGATTTGTGTATTTAATTGAATTCTCCATTTATATTATGATGCAGGTAACAAGAAGTGTTGATACTGAGCCTGGTCGTTTGAGTCCACCAGAACAGAAAACGGTAGACGCCATAGTTCAAGCAAGGTGATTATCTGCGAAACTTTATGCACATTATCTTCTACAAATAAAGATGGTTCTATGAAAGAAATTGATGATACCCCCGAATTCTTACAGCAAGCTTCCACTCTCTATCGTATTAGTCGGAGTTGGGGATGGGCCGTGGGATATGATGAAAGAATTTGATGATAACATTCCTGCTCGGGACTTCGATAATTTCCAAGTAAGTAATGATGATAAATTCGAATATTTAATATTGTATTCCAAGGACCTTAGCATATCATTGGAATGTTTAATATTACACGTCAGCAGGGCCGTCTCATGGATTTTAGAGGCCCTGTGCTTGTGATTACAACATATTCTCTTAAGTATTTTAAATAGTAAATTGACCATTTTGAGACTCAATTTTAATAAGTAAAGTCAGAGTTCGTGAATAACAAAAAAATTGATTAATGAGAAATTAAGATAAATAATACGAATCAAATTGTATTTGACATGAATTCCATTTTAACGCACCGATGCACAATGTATACATGTCAAATACAGAAAATTTTTATTGGTCTAAATTTAGATCTTTATTACAACCGTGAGGCCCTACGAAATTGGGGGCCCTGTGCGGTCGAGCCTTTCGCACACCCTAAAAGCCACCCCTGCACGTCAGAAAGACAGAAACACCCAACATACTTTTGCCAATTTAGCAAAGTCCCAAATGACTTTTCTAAGTCCAAAAACTTTAAGTGACTTAACTGCGAAAATGGGGATAGTACCATGAGTTTACCTCACTGTTCGTATATATGTTGATATTATTTTATTTTTGCATGTTAGTTTGTCAATTTCACAGCAATCATGTCCAAGAATGTGCCTCCGATTCGTAAAGAGACGGAATTTGCTCTTTCAGCGTTGATGGAAATTCCTACTCAATATAAAGCAACAATTGAACTGAATCTACTAGGGTAATCTATACACTTTTGTTTCCCTAATCACCTCTTGGTCACATTAATTTGAACGTTTGCTCTCTTTCTTACTGTCAAATTTGGTCATTTGATTTCAGTATTTGATTGTCTTTTTTTTTTCCTATAAAATTTTACAGTGGTCGCAAAGGAATTTCTCCACACAGGGTTGCCCTTCCTCCTCCTGTTCATGTCCCATCCTCTTTTAGTTACTCAAAACCATCACATTCAAGTAGCTTTCAGAAGGGCTCAGACTCTTATTATGGCCAAAGTAGTCCTGCTCGTGCCGCTCCATATTATGATCAAATTAGTTCTCAGGCAGTGGCTCCACCGGTTCCAAGTTCTACTTATGACAATCAGGTACGTCCGATTAGTTCTACCGGTTGGTTTTACACTTAAACATTTAATTTTTAGACTTTATATTTCAGGGGTTACATGGGCAGGTGAGATATAGCTTGGGTCAAAACAAGTAAATTTTTAATGATGGTCGAAATGGGATGGGTTGACAGTGTCAACATATTTTTGTCTGATTTTCCGGATTTCTGCATACTTAATGTATTAATTATGATTACAAAAAATGCCACTAAAAGAATAATGTTAAGTTTTCCTAATAGAGTGATTTAAAATATTTCAAGTAATTGAATACACTTTGGATGAGATAAGATGACTTTATAACCCATTTCACTTTAAATGTTAGTTAAGTTTTTAATGTTATTAGTTTAACACTTGGAGATAAACTATAACTCAAATTAATCATTTTTAGGTAAATGAGTGGTAATTGCAACCTTGCTTTACATAAATAGCCATAAATAGAAGTAGAAGTACTCTAATATGGATTTAAGGAGTATTTGCCTCCCATGATACATTGGGTTGCCATCTTCTTGATTTCTGTCAAAGGGGGTAATTTCAAGCCATGTATACAAATGGATATGTTCTTGCTAATAAATCAAGTAGGGTAAAAGTTATGTAAGTTAGCTAAAAAAGAAAATAATTGAACTGTTTACATTATCTTAAATTGTTTTATATAAAAGAATTGAATCATATTTTAATGATAGTTTGTAATCTTACTTAACATATTTTAGTTGGAGTATTTATGACACTTACAAAATAAACAAAAAACAAGTGTTAGCGAGTCATCCCGACCTGTTTTGATTTTGCAATCAAATTTACCCTTTTGACTCGACACCTGCCACATTACCCATCTATCATTTCTCTAGTTATGCCTTTCACTTGCCCTTTCATTACTTATAGCTTTCATTACATAAAAATCACGAACAAAACGTAGTAAGAAATTAAGAAAAGAAAAAGAAAAATAAATTAAAAAACAAAAAATAGTCCACACATGGCAAGAATCGAATCCTACACCTTCAAATTAAAATTATGTTAGAGCATGTTAACCAACTAATCCAGCCATAATCTATTGTGTAATTTGCATCTAAACACAGATATATATAGTAAAATATAAATAAAAAAGGCAGCTGATGAACAGTACTTTTAAATTGGTAAATTATACTCTATGCATATGATGATGATGATAATGATAATGATGATGATGACGATGACGGTGACGGTGATGATGATGATGATGATGATGATGTCGGGTGTTGATGTGAAACTTGCAGGTATGCCCCATTTGCCTGACTAACCCAAAAGATATGGCCTTTGGCTGTGGCCATCAGGTAAACAAACTTATTCATCTGAATTCAATCATTCGTAGTCTATCCATGATTATAAATTTATCCTTCGTATTATGGGTATTCTGCAGACATGTTGCGAGTGCGGACAAACCCTTCAGCTGTGCCCAATTTGCCGAAGCTCAATTGAAACGAGAATAAAGCTCTATTAGTTAAGGTTGCTTGCTTTCTTGCTTTGTGTTTATGTTTAAGAAATGGTTAGGCTTAGCCGAAATTCTTTGGTCGAAATGTTTTCGCTTTTCTTGATTCTATTTTCTGTTGATAAATGGAAGTCGATGTACAGCCCTTTGTTTGGAACTTTTTTTTTGAATTTTTTCGGGTTTATTTGGCAAGCCTTGTATTTCAGCCCAGATGATTGCTTTATGCAATTCATGCAGCTCGCCAGCTTTTAAACTATTGCAAACTTGTTTATTGAATATTGGTTAATTAATCCATGTATAATGTAATAAATTATTTTTTTACATAAGTGTATATAAATTCAAAATTAAAACATATAATTATTATTAACTTAGAATAATATTATTATTTTGTTATAATAGATGACCTTTTTTTTCATCCTATTGAGCAACTTCTAATATATTTTTTAATTTAATATATAGATAATAACAAATAAAGTAAGATTTATATTTAGATATAAATTTAATCTAACTGGATTGACGATATAATGTCATGAAGCGATACGTAAGAAAATGTGTTTTGTTTTCACTATAGTATAAAGCTATAAATTTTAAGGGTGGTTTGGAGAACAAAGTGAAATTATTTGCGTTTTGGTTGACGATGATAACTTTTATTTCAATCAAATGAAATAAAAAATTGATATTTTTGACATAAATAACTTTTTCTTCAATTCTTAATCAAATGGAGATAATAAAAACTATAACAAAAACAAAAAAAAAAAAAATTCCACCAATTCTTTTTATTCATTCGTTCTTTCTTCTTGCTGCTTGTTGAATTGTTATAGGTTTTGGATTATGTGTGTGCTTCCTTTCCATGATGTTAAGTAACCACGAAGATTTAGTTTGTAAAATTTACTTAAAAAGGTCAATTTATGTAAGGTAATAATTATAAAACAAAAGCAATATTTAGCCAGATATAATAATATTAATTTTAGGTTTTGATTATGCCTCTTTCTCCTTAGGACTGGACAGAAACTTCCATTAACTATAAAGTTTTTATAGGATCTGTTAAGCTCTGGACTCAAAACCGTTTCTCTCTCACTTGCTTGCTGTTAATGATGTTGAATCTAAAATATGAGAGATATTTGGATGTTAAGATCAATGAATAATAATGTGCAGATATTTGAGTTTGGAGTTGCATTGAGCAAGGACAAAATGTCCAAATTAATAAAATTACTCGTGAGTTATGACAGATAAAACTAAAGCCCTTATATTATATATTGGTATTTCGGTTTTGGACCGAACCATTTGATTTTTAGATCTTTTGATGGTTTGAACATTGCTATAAATAATTAAAAAAAACATTATAAATATATAACAATAATAAAATAGTAAAATGCTCACGTTAGAGCTTCTGATGTTCCACTTGAAAGATTTCAATCTGAACTATTCTATGAAATCCTTTAATTCTTATTAACACTTTGTTCTTGAAACAAAATTAAAGAACAAAATAAAAAGAAAGTTGAAGAAATAAAAAAAACTTGTGTTCTCTATCAAACCAAAGGAAAGAAAGTTGGAGAAAATGAGATGATTTTCCACTCAAAACTTTCTGCCCAATTATAAGAAGAAAGGAAAAGAAAGAAAAAATGGATCTTTCTCTCCCATTTCTTTCCTTCGTACCTTTTCTTTCTTCTTCACCCCTTTTTTAAGAACTGTAACATCCCGAAATTGAGTCTGGTACGTGGATTTAATTTACTGTCTCTTTATTTTAATATTATTGCGTTGTTCCAATTAAATCCCGTTTCGTGGATTAAACGTGTCGGGACCGAGTGATACGTGTCTCCGAGTTAATAATTAGTGGATTATTATAATCATTGAGATCGTGGATTTAATTGGGTCCTAATGATATTAATATTGAAAAAGTGATATCGGGTCCGGATTAATGGGTTCGGGACCAGATTAAAGATAGAGATGTATATATTGTTGAGCTTTGCTTCCTTTTTCCATTCCTTATCCATTTTAGATAAAAACCCTAAAGTGTGTGTTTTGTGTGTGAATTGTGAGAGCTCCAGCAAGAGGAAGCCAAAGATATCTGAGTTTGGGTATCAAACTTTGATCTTCTTCACCCCTCTTTGTGTTCTTGAGAGTTTGAAGGTAAGTGTTTATGATTTTGATAGTTTAACTTTGAGATATGGATGTTGCAAGGTTAGGGTTTTGTTTCTGAATTGGTATGAGTCGAGTTTGTATGAAATTGTATGTATTTTGTTGCTGGAGTTGAGGATTGAGGGGTTAAAACCCCTGGTTACAGCCATGGAAATCGAAGAGCAGGGATGGGTGCAGGCGCAGGGGGACGCGGCGCGACGCGCAGGGGAGCAGGGGCGCGACGTGAGGTGCAGGGGGCGCGGCGCGGGCCGCAGTCTGCAGGAGAAAGTCGGTTTGGTCATTATGGGAGAGTTTTGGGTCGTTGTTAGTTCGAATTCCTTCGGGACAGTGTCGGAACGAGTTATATGGGTTTTGGGGTTTCGGTGAGAGTCCCGTGAAGGGATTCGGGGGTCGGTTATTAAATTGGGAGTGTGTTTCGGGTTTGGTTATTTGAGATAATTGCGTTTCGGGTTTAAATTGATTGCGATATATATGTTCGATTTGAGTTGTGTGATTCTTGAGCTTGCGTTAATATGTGGGATTCGTAACAATTACAGGTTCTAGCCGATCACGTGCCGAGCCGCATTAGAGTTTCAGATTTCAGTCAAGTTCGGGTAATTGGTGAGTACTCGAGTTCTTTACAAAACGCGTGTAGTCTTTTATGAGTCAGTTATGTGTTGTGATATGTGTATATGAGACAGAGATACAACGCAGGTACGATTTTATCTGCCATATATATGTTATACGTGTTTGAGTTGCAGGTGTCCGCGATATGTGATCGCGCAGGCTGACTGTCCCTAACCAGTCACGAGATATGAGACTGTATATATACAGCAGTGTTTATTGCCAGGTCGCTCATGTGCCCATTGTGAGCTAACCGCTGCTGTGTGCGGCCTGTTAGCTGGGGAACGGCGTCCCCTTTGAGTAGAGATATGTGTATGCATCGAGCCGTGTTTTGTGCATTGAGATATATGTGTTGTGCATGCTATATGTGTTATGTTGCAGAGTCTAACCATCGCGTACTCACGAGCTGTCCAGCTTATGTTTTCGAGTCTTCCATGTCTCAGGCAGCCATGCCGTGGGATCACAGTCACAGCCGCAACAGCCGAAGTAGAGATCGGGACAGTTTAGAGTTGTGTATGCTGACTGTATTTGAGGATAGACCTTAGAGCTGTTATCTGTGTTTTGTACTTGATCAGCACTATATTAGCTATCGGTAGTTAGTGTTTATCAGACGATTCAGTGTGCATGTGTTGTATCAGCATGTGACTTGATGTATGACTACTTATGTGTATCAAAGTTTAAATTAATAGTGATTTTCAGTTAACTCTATGACATGTGCATTATGAGACGCTTGCGTTATTGCCACCTGTGTATTGTATTGACGTGACATTTGTGTGAGAAATGTGGGTGTTACAAGAACAGAGGGTAAAAGTCTTCACGAACTAAGGTACTAAAACAAAACACTTCCAAGCCCTCTCCAGCCCAAGTCAAATGTGATAAATCAACTATCATCATCTTTTTTTGGGTTAAATATATATTTGACCTATAAACTATTAAATTTAAACATAATTAATTTATAAAATATTTTTATATATATAAAATTTTAGCCCCCACACATTTGAGAATTATATTATTTTATTTGCACATATTTACCAATAAATTTTAGTATTTTCTAAAAAGTTAACATAAGTATAGTTAAACAAAATTAGTTATTATTATTATTATAATTATTATTATTTACCAAATTCGAGAAAATTATCGTCTTTGTTCCTTACCAAAACCTCCGAAGAACCCTCATCAGTCGTCACTTCTCAATCGGAGCTCTCCCCCAATTTCAAATCAATGAAGTTTCTCCGTTCAGTGTCCGGTAGGATTCCGTTCATTTCCACTTTCTCATTCCTTATTGTTAGTTTTTTCATCACCGCTCAGATTTCTTAATATAATTTTTTTTTTGTTTCGGTAGCCAATCGCCAGTCACTGCTAGCAGCCGTTGGCCGTCGTCACTTTGCCGTTTCCGCCGATGACTATGCCAAAAGAAATTACGCAAACAATGTGTCTGAATATAACACCGTCATTGGATCTCTCACTTCTCAACGAAGGTATGTCGTCCCTAACTCTCCTTTCTCAATGGTTTCCGTTACACCTTGAGTTTAGGGTTTTTGAGGATTGCCAGTGAAAGATTCTAAATAGGGATGTATATGTGTGTGTGTGTGTGTGTGTGTGTGTGTGTGTGTGTGTGTGTGTGTGTGTGTGTGTGTAGGTCTTATTTGTTGAAGGATGTATATGATGATATGATGTTGGATGGAGTAAGACCAGAGAAAGATACGTTTCGTGCGTTGATTGCTGGTAGCATGAAAGGCATCCGTTTGCAGGACTGTTTCTTCTTCCGTGATCAAATGAAATCCATGGGTTTGATTCCTGATGTAGGCTTCTTTACTCCATCTGTTCATCCTACTATTTTGTAGTTTCTTTGGGATTTGTAAATGTTATCCCTAATTTTGCATTTGGTTTCGTTTATTAGAGTGTTATCATATATCATTAGATATCTTTCTGTAAATACTATATGAATGCATGATACTGGAAAAGGGATGTTGGGCTACATGACATTTGCTGGATTTAGCTCAATTAACATGATCCTACTACTTGATGTTTAGACACAGCTTGTGATTACATTTTGGTTCTTTTGGTTTTTTAGTTTTCTCATCTTATTATGGTTTGCTTCTCATGCTGCTGTTTAGTAGCAAATTAGCGAGATTAATGCTTTTTAATTAAATTTTAACTCTTAGCTGTTCTGTGTTATTGCTCTTATCTGTTATAGGTTGTTTTGTACAACTTCATCATTTCTACATGTGGGAAGTGTAAAAACTCCATTGAGGCAACACGGGTATGTATTTTTTGTATCTGTCTTATACCTTGATAGTTGATAGACAATAGCATCTCAAGTTGTAAAAAATGATATTATTCACACCTAACTGTTCTTTTTTGTCTCTGTAAGTGAAGATTTTTGAAGAAATGAAGAAGCTTGAAGTAAAGCCTACTGGGCAAACATTCATCTGTTTAATTAATGCATGTGCAGCCACTGGCAGATTAGATCAAGTGTATGAATTTCATTATTTTTCTAAAAGTTTTGGCCCTGTTCTTGCTAATTTTGGTGCATCAAATTACTTGAATCATGATGATCTGTGATTATACTCTGTAATTTTAATGACGTAAAGTTTACACACAGAATGACTGAATACAAGTTATCTTAATTGGTGTTGTTCATTGCAATAGGATGTATCTTTTGCTAGATTATGACCCATCCGTCAACACATTTCAGATATGCAATTATTCGTGACATGACTGCTGCTGGTCTTGGTTTAAACAAATTTTGCTACGCGGGACTCATTGCTGCACATAAGAACAAGAGACCATTAGCCGAGGACACATCTGCCAAAGTAATTCTTAAACTATCCTGCAAGATTCTGCATACCTTATTGTTTCTAGTTTGAGGAATTTAAATGTTTCTCATTTGCATGAAAAAAGATTTTAGAGCTTGTTGAGCAATCCAAAGGGTGGTCGTCGCTAGAACAGACAAGGGACAGTGCTGAAAATGTAATGATGGGCATTAGTGAGGAAGAGTTATACAATATCCCTACTGCTAACTATATTCACCGGAGGGCTGGTTTTGTGCAAAGGTTCCTCACAGTATATCATGTTGCTTTCCATGCTTGTGCGGATCTCAAGGATGTTCAGGTACTATCAAATGGTTCTTATGCATTAATATAGTCAGATGCACAATTCCCTTAATAACTTAATAATCAAGCGATTGCTAATACATTAACAGCAAGCCTTTAAGATATAACTGTTGTAGAGCGATTGGTTCATAATTGTATAAAACCTGATCTGTAGCTTAAGTTAACCACTTCTTTTTTTTTAATTAGAAGCTTGACCGGTATATTAAAAGTGGAAAATGGTGTTCACATTTTTTCTGTTATGATTTAGTTCATTTTTTCAAGATTCAGCAGGGCCAGGGCAAGTACCACCATGTCTAATAGATCCTTGGGAATTTCTTATGAGATGAAGAATTGTTTAGTCCTCATTGTTGATCATTATTCCTTTACTATCTAGCAGTTTAGAATCAAAACATCATGATATTGAGTCTCTGCATGTAATATCACTGTTGACTCTTTTTGGCACGTTCAACGTTGCAGGCAGTGGATACTCTTCAGGAGATGCTTAAGAAGGATAATAAAACTCCTGATGTTTTCATATTAATGCAAATTGTGAGGTAACTAAGTTCTACGAACAAATATTGTTAATCTTTTTAAAGCACGCTCATTAAGTTTACAAGTATTGATAACGAGTTACATGTTTTTGAAAGGATAACTTGACTTTCTTATTTATGAGAATCTATGCTGATGAAACTGCTCAATTTGGTTTTCTTTAATTATCAACATCTAGGTGTTATCTGAATTCTGGAGAGCTTGATCGTGGGCTTAAAGTTTTTGAAGACTACATGAGCTCAGGCAGCCCACCTATTCCAGAGCTTTATGCCGTAAGTTAGGTTTATGAATAGCAATGCAAATTATTTTATTATCTGACTTCAACAAATTACATCAATTGCTTAATCAACTTCGGTGTATATATTCATGTTCAATGTTTAGTTGAGGAGTGTGGTGGCATAATTGATTAAGCTCCTTTGTTGTCATTTGTGTAATGTAGAGATGCACACAAAGGCCCATGCCCGAGACCGGTTCGAGACCCGACCCAAAAAGTCTTATTGTGCCCAGTCCTAGGCCCTATTAAGCCCAAATAGTCCTATAGATCCGCTATTTCCTTCTTTGTAATCGGTCCGTCCTGAGCCCAGTCTTAGGTCTGGTTAGGTAAGCCTAAAGCCTGAAAAAGCTTAAAAAAACGGTAATCTCTAAATAATTACCAAGTGTTTAAGTTCTTGTGTATAGTTTTTAACTATTTAACTTCTAATATTATAAAACCAATTCTTAGAATAAAAATGTGTTCATATAAAAGTATACATTAATTTAGCCAAATTTATTAATATACGATATCATTTACAGTCTATCACACATGTATTAAATATAAGTGAATATGATATACTTGATGAATCTTTGGAAGAATTCAAACTTTAACATGAAAGATTAATCCACAAAAGACGGAAATGTATTTATAATTTGATAATTGTTATTAGACATCTTTAACAAATTATCATATGCATGTCTTCTTTATAGATTTTATTTGAGATTTTTGAAGTATATTTAATAAATATAGCAGTTGGTTATATTATTATTATTAAGTTAATATTATTATTAATGATATAAATTTGTAATAAAAATACCATAGTTAAATTTATATTTTTAAAAGAAATGGGAAGATATAACAGATAAAAATCTTTTATTTAAATCTCATTTACACTTTGTTTGTTTTTTAAAAGATTAAGGTGCTGTTTGATTGCATAAGAGGTTAATTGTCTGATGTCTGATTCCACTTCTGATTGATGAGAGGTGGTCCTGATAAGATACTAAGATCTGATAAGAGAATTCAATAAGTCTGTTTGTTTTATAAATTATCTGATCCTGTTATTTTTATTAATTTTACATATTAATTCCCAAAACCAAATAGATATCATTGATTAAAGTCAAATATCAAGTAAGAATAATATCATTGAATCAAAGTGATCTATGTAAACATTTAATATCATTCAAATAACATTAACAAGATTTAAGTAAAAAACCAAATCAAGTTTATAAGTTATAATCAAGTAACATAAATGCATTCAATAAACATATAACCAACATGCTTTCAAGAATCAAATAACAATTAAAGTTTATAAGTTATAATCAAGTTTATAAGGTTATGTTTATTAACTTCCAAATAACTTAAGTTTATAAGTTATATAGATATGTTATTGAAAAATAATAAATTTTATCAAAAAGTGTTGGAATATTTCTCGTTATAATAAATATGGTAAGAGGTAGGGTAGGGGTGAGGTAGGTTGAGGGTGGGGTAAATAGGGTAGGGTAATGGTGTAGGGGTAGGGTGGGTAGGTTGAGGGGTAAGGTGGGTGGGGATGGGTAGATTTGAGGGATACGGTAGGGGTGAGGTGGGTAGGTTTGAGGGGTAGGGGTAGGAAGAGATAGGGGTAGGGTGGGGTGGGATAAGGAG
The DNA here is from genome assembly GCA_020465985.1 of Centrapalus pauciflorus. NCBI lineage: Eukaryota > Viridiplantae > Streptophyta > Magnoliopsida > Asterales > Asteraceae > Centrapalus > Centrapalus pauciflorus. The sequence goes on from JAANYP010003435.1 coordinate 733,970, forward strand.
GGGTGAGGTGGGGTGGGTAGGTTTGATGGGTTAGTGTAGTGGTGGGGTAGAGTGGGATAGGGTAAGTATGGGAGTGGGGTGGGTAGGGTTAAGGGTGGAGATGGGGACGGGGTGGTATAAGTAAGTTAAGGGTATTAGGGTAGGGTGAGATTAGGTGGTTGAGGGTAGGGTATGTTTAGGGTGGGGTGGGGTAGGATAGGGTAGGGTAGGGTAGGGGTAGGGTAGGGGTAGGGTGAGTGAGGTAAGGTATGGGGTAAAGGTAAGGGTGGGGTGGGGTGGGGGAGGGTAGGGTAGGGGTAGGGGTAGGGAGTTTAGGATAGGGTAGGGTAGGGGTAGGGTGGGTGAGGTAAGGTATGGGGTAAAGGTATGGGTGGGGTGGGGTTTCAGCAAGGAGAAGAGAGGGTTTTGTTTTTCTTTAGAGGGTTTTGATAAGAGGTGATGAGAGGAAAAAAAAAATCTTATCATGGTAAGACAAAATAAGAGGATTTTGCCTCTTATGTATTATGCAAATCAAACGCACTTATCGGGTTTTCCTCTTACCGAATAAGAGGTTAGCTCCGATAAGAGGTTGATAAGTGCTATCAAACAGGGCCTAAATGTCTGAAGTCCTTTTTATGTCTACAGTTAGAACAAAACATCTTTTCACCTGACTTTTTTTCCCAGACATCTCCATTGGCCTCTCTCTTTCCATTCCATCCTGATCGAAAACACCAGTGAACCCCTCAACCTTGTTCTGCACCACCACTGCCGTCGAGATTGGTCTGCCTTGCCTGGACCGCCTGCTTACCGCATCTCTCTTGTCGCTGCCGAGACTGCCTTTCTTCATTCTCTAGCGTCGGTCTTCTCTCTCTCTCTCTCTCTCTCTCTCTCAATCCTGCTTCTCACACCATTTGCTTATCACATCACTTTTCTGCTTCTACATCCTGCTTCTCGCACCAGTTTGGAATGGTGTTGTGGTTGAGGCACATGATTTTTGTGGCTGTGAGGAGTAGGATTTGTTGATGCAATCTTGGCTTCTTTTTTGTTGTTTTTTGCAAATGATTGTTTTTGCCTGGGCCCAAATAAGTTTCTGAAAAGGATTTGTGGATTTGTTCTTGCAATCTATGTTGATGCTAATTTCCAGGCTATGATTCTGTTGTTTGGTTTTTGATGAAGTGTGAGGTTTGTCTGCTTGGAGTTGTTTGGGTTATTGATCAACTTTAGAGCATTGAATTATTGTCTGGGTTATTCATCAAGTTTTGATGGTTCTCATTTATCTATGGATTTTCAACATGTATTGTGATTATTTTGAGATATGAACATATTTATATTCTTTGACAACAAAATCCAGAATTACATTGTAACCAAAATCTTTTTTATTCACAAAAAAATGGTCCTTTTGTGACAGCTTGCGGACTTTTAGACTACCACTTCTACATCAAGCATTGGATAAAAGCGTTAGATATTTAACATCATAAAAAACAAACACCTTACTAAATTGTTTTTGTCCTTCTCGACTGGTAACTTTTGGGGCAACAATGTAAAACGACTCTTTTATAACCTTTTATAGTCCTTGCATTTAAATCGTGTTACATTTCCGTATCTGGGATATTTAATTATTTAGACCATAATTTTGTGAGTTCCTTATTCATGTAGACGATGATAGAGGGAGCCATGGCTGGTCACACACCCAAGGGAATGCAAATCGCTCTAGACAAATTGGTAACTGCTGATGATGTGGCCCAGTATGTACTACTATATTTTTTAATGCTTGCCTAATATATTGACAACTGTAATTTGTTTTGTTGATTCAGACGGAGATGACTTCTAGGGGCATTAACTTGATTCCTGCAACGGGTAATCCTCTCCTCCTTGCAGCATCCGGTGAAAAGGTAAGCAGGATTCTAGTGTTAATTATTATTTGGCTTTAAGCTGAACCGTACTTTTCCAAATGTACTGATATGATAGATGAGTTTTTTTACATGTATGGTACATGTAGTTCAGTTTTCGTAACAATATGGTACATTTCTACATCAAACTGGGCTCTATTGGTATGAAAAAACGGGCTCTATGTAGAAATGTACCATATTGGTATGAAAACTGAAGTGCATGTATCATATGTGTTAAAAAAAACTTCATCTACCATATCGGTACATTTGGAAAAGTACGTTGGTATCGTACAACCTAAACCCTTATCTCGGCTTCTTTTGCAGCATTTTGCTTTTGTAAAACGTGTCGTTTTTTCTTTTCTTGTCAAGTGTTGGAAAGTTTTATCTATTAATTCTTTGTTTGTAGACCGGGGGATATACAATTGCTAATATGGTATGGGATCTGATGCAAGCTCGTAATATAACTCCTTCTCTTCCTGCCGTTCAAGCATATTACAATGGTTTAAAGGTCAGATTCATGTCATTTGTTACTTGGGCTAATCTCTAAAAAAATATGGCATGCTACTAGAGGTGGGATAATGGACTGTTTGGATCTGGTGGACCCCACTTATACCTTTTTATCACTCTATCTATCTGAGTTGATTATAATTAGGTGGTATTTGTTTTTTAAGAGGTTAAACGTTTGAAGTCTTAAAACCATGTTTGAAATTAAGAGGAGGCCTTCAAATCTGAAATTAAGAGGCTCTGAATTTTAATTCTGACTAGTCTCTTTCTCTTAAAATTCAGAGGGAAATTCAGAGGTTGTAACCTCTTAAGTCAGAATTTAAACAAACAATGCAAATTAGGTTAAGATCTGAAATTCAGACTTCTAACCAAATTCAGACCCTCTTAATTGAAAACAAACACACCCTAGTGTATTCAAAATGATTACTAAAACTGTCCATACTAGTGAACTGTTTATAATGAGATCCTAAGTATTTTATAAAGTTTACCTATTTGACCTAGTTGGAGGTAAAATATTACTCAAATTGACACATTTTTCTCTAAAGGGTTAAGTGTCCATTTGACCATCCAACTTTTAGATTTTTTTCGATTTAGCCATTAAACTATTTTTTGTCTCGATTTAGCCACTAAACTATTTTTCGTATACATATTTAGCTACTAAACTTTATTTTTACCGATTTAACCATTGAAAATTGTCCCGATTTGACCACTAAACTATCATATTTTGTATTTATTTAGCCATTAGTTTTATTCATTTTCCCCAAAATAGAACATCAAACAACAGTTTAGTGGTTAAATCAGAAGAAAAAATAGTTCAGTGGCTAAATGAGACAAATCTGAAAGTTGGATGGTCAAAATAATACTTAACCCTTCTCTAAATGAGTCGAAAGTGGCCTCCTCTGAGTATACCGTACATATTCTGAGTTATGTCGATGCTTTGCATATGGAAAACTAGGATCGAGAGATACCTGAAGACGATCCAAGACTGTTGGTGGTGTCCCGGACCCTCGACAATTTGCGCATTAGATTTGGAAGGAACCCTGGACAATTTGGAGACAGAAGATGATCTACTTTATGAAGTACTTCCTATTGATTGTTTTTGTTGTACCCTAGGTTAAGTTTTGATACATAATTATAGATAATTATTTCGTCGTTCCTCGTATATCTGATAATTCATTGCTGACCGTTTTACTTGTTTACATGATCTTTCATGTTGCAAAATAAGGCAATTAACTTTAGTCCGGTTTGCATAGTAAAGGGCCTTACGACGAAAGGCGCCCTTGTTACGCAGCCTGATGGCATGATGTTAATTACGCTGCCTTGCGACTGTAAAAACTGAGAAATCTAGTTTTGACTTTTGAGGTGTTGGTTATATACTACTGTATAATGCATTTAGGTTAAGGTCTTAAAAATAATTTTTTTTGCATAAAGTATAAGTTCTTAAAGCACATGTCTGAATTTTAAGAGGTACAATTATATGGTAAATTGGTATGGTATTCGGTTTACGGCCTTATGAGGCACATGTTTGTTCCGAATGTTATCGAACCATCAAGAATTTTGGTTAAAGGAAGTATTATCAACTGTTTTATTGGATAAGAGTTGCATTTATTGGGTTAAATGAATGTTAATGGTTTTTTAATCACGGTCAGTTACAAAATTATCTATAAAAAGGTGAAATCCTCCCAACACTTATGAATATTGTTACTCTCTCTTTTGAATTTTTGTCAAATCTGCCGTTGTTTGAAAAGAAATTATGTGGAATTTCATTCCATTGTTCTAACCATCTAAGTTGTTTTATATTATTGTTTTTCTTTTTATCTCTATATTTTAAAATTTCAGTACTGAAATACGTTTAAAAAGTGTTAAATATATTAACATAACCAAAATTTATCCTGAAAATTCATGTGATTAAATTAAAATTTATTAATTTGTTAATCAACCTGTCAGATGTATGTTTTTCCTGTTAAACAAGGCAATCAATCACATGGGTCTGTTTTATGGATTTTTTTTTTCTTTTTTGGAAATATGAGGTTTAAAATATGGATGAATTGTTATTAAATAAAAATTTCTTTTGATTTTTTACTGTGTGTTTGTTTGATTTGTTTTGAAAAAGGGGATGGGTATCGGTTTATAAAATTTTGTTTGGTTCATTGTTTGAAATCAAATATATGGAAATCATTCCTAAAAAGTAAAACCAATCTATTCCCATGGTTTTCTCACTCTCCATGGTTTCTTTCTTTCTTTTTTTTTTTCCTCCTTTCAAACATATACCTAAACCTATATCTATTCTTAAACTCATCTAGATCCCAAATGTATATTTATGACAACATTATTAATTTTAGGGTTAACCTATGCAACAACTTTTTTACATTTATCAGTTTATGAAACGAAATCGTTTATACCACACTTATGCAATGATGTTTGAACTTGTTAACAAAAAATGCGACGACATTTTTTCTTTTTTACCAACTTATGCAACAAAATTATTTTTAACGTGATTTATGCTATAATGTCTGAACTTGTTATCAAAATATGTAACATTTAATCTATTTATTTATCTGGTAATTTATTAATTTATCGTACATCACCTAAAATCCTAAGTGACACAACTACGTGTAAAAAAATTATGTCATCATTTTTGTTAATACAATATGAGTTGGGTGAAAAACTTATCTGACTTCAATATGACATTTTGTTTCTATTGGTTTATTATATTTTTTTTTTCATACCGTGGTTAAAAGTTATTTCCCGTTTCCGGCTAAAAAATTACAAATACTTAACAACGATTACCGTTAGATGATTAAGAATAAACGTGGGATTCATGATTAAACGTTTATTATAAATGATTGATTTTCACTGTAAGAATGTGATTATCATTAAGTTTATATCAAATTATTACTTTGGAGAAGAAAAAATATCGACGATATTATATCTACTTAAACACAACTAACAAATTTACATATATAAATGTCAACAATAATATTATAAAAATTAAAACTAATAAAGAAGATGAACTTTAAATAAATTAGTAAAGAAATATATATTTAAGTTAAAATAAAAGTTAATTTTTAAAATAAAATACGAACAATAGTAAATGTAAATAAAATATTAAAATATAAGTATATTTATAAATAAAATAAGTATGTTTATAATAAAAATAAGTATATCTATAAATAATATAATTATAAAGATAAAATTAAAAAAAATAAATGTTGGACTATAAATGAGTAAATAATAAAACCATAGAGACTAAAAGCGTCTCAATGAAAAGGGTAAAAATGTCTTTCTTACAAATTTAACGGTTGTGTCGTTAAGTTTAACGGACGAGGGACTAAAACGGCACAAAATTAGCAAAATAGGGATGAAATTTGACCTTATTATGGTTAAAGGACTGAATCCGGGTAAACCATCAAACCACAAGGACCAAAAATGTCCATTACTCAATATTTTATTTAGTTTTCACTTTTATCCTCTCACATTATATAACTTATAAATATTAATTTATTTAAAAAAAACCCTTTTGAGTAAGGCTTTGGCTTTGTAGTGTGTATTCTCAAAACAGGTGATGCGGTCATGAATTTACAAACAAATAACAAGATTCATTACTTTAGCATTGGAGATGTTTTTTAATAGGTGTTTATGATTAGTAAAATTAATATGGGTTCTATATAATTAAATAAAAAAGAAATGAGTATTATTAGTATCGTTAAATAAAAAAAATGAGTATTATTAGGTTTAACACCACCCCACTTTCTTTCATGTTGAACTTAAGTAAGGGTTAAGAACCATTTTGACCATCAACTTTCAGATTTGTCTCATTTAGCCACTAGACTATTTTTTGTCTTGATTTAGTCACTAAACTTTAGTTTAGTGTTCTATTTCAGGGAAAACGAATAAAACCTATGGCTAAATCGATACAATTATGATAGTTTAATGGTCAAATCTAGGCATGGCAAAAAAACCCAACCCCGACGGGGAACCCGTAACTCGACCCCGATTTGACCGGGGAATCCCCGAGTTGACCGGGGATGGGGATGAGGACGGGGAATCCCCGATTTAAAATAATGGGGATGGGGCGGGGATGGGAGACACTTTAATCCCCGACCCCGGTTATAAATTATGTTTTAATATAAATTATATATATATATATATATATATATATATATATATATATATTTAACTTTACAATGTAAATTATTTATTACATTTTATATAATATATTAAATATCATTGTATATGACTTTTCTATAATTTAAAATACTATTGTTATTTTCCATTTCATTGGTTTTATAAATGTTTTGCATCCATTTCTTTGTTTTAGTTTTATACAAATTATAGGTTCTATATGTAAATACCTCAAATATGTTTGAATTAATTTTTTTTAATGTTTATTTACATATATTTTTATACTGAATTACTATTTATAGTTTAAATTTAAATAATTTTTAGGAGCTTGAAAAACCCGATTCCCCGACGGGGATCCCCGATTGGGACGGGGATGGGAATGGAAACTCATTCCCCGACGGGGTGGGGCCGGGGATGGGAGAGATGATTATAAAGCGGGGATGGGGACGGGAACTGAGATCCCCGCCCCATTGCCATCCCTAGTCAAATCAGGAAATTTTCCAATGGTTAAATCGGTAAAAAGTAAGTTTAGTGGCTAAATATACATACAAAAAATAGTTTAATGGCTAAACTGATACAAAAAATAGTTTAATGGTTAAATTAAAAAAAAATCTAAAAAGTTGGATGATCAACTTAACCCCTTTTAAGTAATGTCAAGAAAAGATCAAATGCTGCTAAAGTACACAAACTTGGTGGCATTAGCATGTTGTCAAACCTTATATACACATGATAACAAATTTCAAGTTACACATCGCATTATGATCGAGTTGGTCGAAAAGTCAGTTATCTTAATAAAAATATATATTACATATTCCAAGTATTCGGAAATAATGATTTATGCTTACGAGATCAGCTACAACATCCACTGCTTTGAGCAACAGTTCCGTCTCTTGCTCCTGCGCCTTGAGGACGTCCATATCCAACCTTTATCCCGGATGACTGATTATTTAACATCACCCGAAACAAATTATTCATTATGTCAACAGATAGCATTCATCTTGATGCATTATCAGCCAATGTTTTAAGATAAAACTGGAAAAGAAGAAAAAACGGAGCTCTAATTACCTCGTTAGACACATCAAACACGCCTTCCTGGATCTTCTCGAGTATCTTTCCAGCAGTCTTCAGAAAAGCCTGTAATTAGAATAAAACCAATAGAGTTTACCAGTGAGCGTAAATGTCATAGAACTGGTAAAACGCAATTGATTTTTTTTTTTTTGTCTTACTAAAAAATATTTTTTTGATTGTTTAAGCCCTTAAACTATTTTTGTGTTATTCAAAAGTACATATTTTTGATCGGCTACCAGATCAGTCGGGAAAACACAATTGGTAAAACAAAAAGTTTAGGAGCATAATCGCTAGAATGGCGAAAGATGGTGGATTCTTTCCCGATATTAATCGGGTGAAAAAACTATGGTTACTTGTTTGGTAACAAGTCAAACAAGGTCAAATATATACTTTTGAATAAGATAAAAAATAGTCTAGGGACTTCATCGTGAAAATAGAGAAAGTTGATAGGGTTTTCTCAATATTAACGCTTATTTTTTTTAAATTTTCTAATAGTATGTTTTTGTAATCATACCCAATTCATTATTATTTATGAAGTTACAAAAGCTAACAAAAAGCGCTGATAGGTTTGACCATTCCCATTTTCTGGGTCTCACCATATAATTTGTAGTCCTAGGCTTCTAGCACGAAGATGGGAGTCACCAAATGAAAAATGTAGAATTGTGATATTAACAAAAAGGAAATGACTACCTCCTCAACATTTTGTGATGTTCTTGCAGACGCTTCCAAGAACAAGAGTCCGTTTTCCTTTGCAAACTGCTCGCCTTCCTCTTTGCTGACAGCCCTTCGGTGAGAAAGATCGCTTTTATTTCCGACAAGGATGATAGTCATGTTGGGATTGGCATGTTGGCGTGCATCTTCAAGCCAGCCAGCTAGATGATTGAATGTTTCTCTCCTGAACAAGTGAAATGCAAAAAGAAAAAAAAACTTCACAAGTTCACAACAACATCCTGAAATGCAGACCTAAGCAAATCCTCAGGTGCTGGAAGAGCAGAAAGAGTTACTCTAGTCTATGTTCATTATCAACCCGTAACATCATGGAGTCATGAAATTATCTAGACATCAAAATCTAATCTGTATTGAATCAGAACTTAAAAGCAAGGATCTTTAAACCGATAGAACTAATTAAGACTAAGAAAGACGTTTAAAATGACATAATATTAGATCATGGAAACAACTAATGAGTATGAAAATTCTAACAAGAGAAGAATTTACATGCACGAAACGTACATATAAACCATGCATACCTAGTAATGTCATAAACCAGAAGTGCCCCAGCTGCTCCTCTGTAATATGACCTGGTGATTGATCTGAATGATTCTTGTCCAGCCTGAATCAAATATAAGTTTCTTGGTGAGAAGAACTCATTCATGCAAATACTGACATTTTGGGGTAATTACAATTTACATGAACCTTTTTCTGCACTTAATGGCCATATGATTTTTTCAATGCTGTTCAAAAAAAAAAAAAGATTTTTTCAACACTAAATGGTACTATACGTCATTGAGAATAAACGGGTGTGATTTATCTTTTTTATATATAAAAATTTCAACCAATGCTCCATCACCACTTTAGCTCTCCTATTGAGTCAATTAGTTCCCACCTCTGAAGTTCGAAATGGACTTGATAGATTATCTAATATGTTAGAGATGGACTTAATAGATTATCTAATATGGACATTCGTTGGAATTCTAATGAAGTTACGACATTTGCAACTTGATACATGGCTTCTATTGAATTATCAATTCAGGGTATTACAACCTCTCCCCTTCAAAGTTCAAACGACATCCATCCTTGAATACACATTTGTGATGATGTTCCATGAACAGTCTCTTTTCAGTATTCTTCTTAGAAAGTACCAGGCAAACTTAGTTCGTGATTCTCTGTAGGATCTTTAAGGCCCTTCCATGAACAATTAACTGTGTAATAATTGACTTCTAATCTTCCTATAACTTCTCAATCGCACAAGATGGCAAGATGTTCTTCAATAGGAAGCATCAATATCCTTCATAGCCAGCACTTCTATTTTCCTTCATATTCTTTCTCCTCAAGCATTTCAACTCAATCAATATTATAGACTCAGATTTATCTCCTAACATAGCTTTCAATTATTCATACTTTCCTTGATGTTCTTCTTTTCAAGTTATTAGAAGTAACAGATTTGGTTGTCTTGTTTTACAACATAATAAGCATTCTCCATTCTGTACAATCTCTCCAACTACTAAACAACATAGTTTACAGGTGTGTTTGATTCTTCTCATTCTCGAAGGATTTATCTTATAGACATTGATGTAACAGGGTGATATATAACTCCAACATTCGATGGTTTAGAATGTTTCCAAACCTTTAAAACCACCATTTAGACACACAAGAAAATTTAGGATCATGAATTCATGATGAGGACCATCATTCTTGTTGACCACTGATGAACTACACAAATTAATACCAAATATGGCTTCAGTCATTGTGTGTTATACAGAAGCAAAAGCATCGGAAAGGACAGAAATGGTAAAAGATAATAGCAAATTCTTTAGCCATTTGTACTTATAAAGCAAGTAAAATAAACGAGGAACATATTTCCTAGCTATGCCTATACCGTCCACAACTACATGAATTTCGAAACACGCTTCAAACCAATCACATACTCATTTACATTGATGTGATCCTGCAGGGGCGGGGGACCAGGGGAAAGGATATATGAGTATGCTAGAGCAGTATGGCCATATTTGATACTTGTATTGAAGTATTGCATAACAACTTTCATTACTTGAGCTTTCTTTGTTGCATTATATCATGAACAATTTTCATACTCTGAAACATCATATTCTTCGTTAGAAATACTATACTGTAGCCAAAGATAGGAAACCAGGCAAGCAGATAAAATCCTTGATGTAAATATATCCAACAAAGATTAAGGGGTTCTTGATCGATCCATCAATATGAACCACATAACCTGACTACTATATGATTCATCAAAATCACTGGAATTAATAGCAAAGTTGATCACCATCATTCCAAAGCACCGGGCCTTTTAGGATACCCTCTAACTAGAATGGATGGCAGAAACCTTATGCATCGGGCTGCCGTACTGTTTTAGATCCTAACTGATATCTTAGCCTCATACCAAGAATTGCAAGAACCTTACAAAACCCATCGAAAAAATACACACTCTACACATGTACTGAAGAAATGACCACATTCTGAGCATAATCGCATTAAAGCAGCCACATTGTCGATCTTAGTCAAAATAAAGAATTGTAAAACCTTAATATTTAAAAGGAACTTTTTGTAATAACAACAATAAATCAATGTTATTCTAAGGTTCCTTTAATAAATATATATTGTTATATGGCACTGTAGGCTTCGCTATTAACAAAGTAACATAATCTTAGGGGATGTTTGATTGATTACTTTTTAATTAACCATGAAAATCTCAATTTAGGGAAGAAATGATCACTATAAAAAGTAATCAAACAACACCTTAATTATCCTCCAATATCACCAAAACTACAAACGAAACATTTTGCACTCATTCATGAATCCTTATATATGATCATCACGAAATTAAATTACGCACACCTATAACCTTTCTAAAACAATGATCAATCGTAGTAGTGCGAGAAGGATGTAATAGCAAAAAAGAAAAAAAAAAAAAAAACATACAGTATCCCAAATTTGAAGCTTGATGGGCCTGCCATCAATGGCGACCATACGAGCACCGAATTCCACTCCAATAGTCAAGTCATGAACAGGTTGAAACCTCTTGTCGGTAAATTGCAACAACAAACACGATTTCCCTACACCTGAATCACCAAACAGCAGCAATTCAGAAATTCTAACTCACCAATTAGGGTTTACGAGTTTACATGATGATGATCAACTAATCAACTCAAAAAAAAAAAAAAAGATTGGGGGCATACCAGTGTCACCGATGATTATGTATTTGAAAAGGTAATCGTAGGACATTGTTGAACAACAAAAAGATGAATTTGAAGATGAGGAACACAAGTCAAGATGATTTCTTGTGTCTGTTGTGTGCTTATAATCGAAGAAAACTTAACTTGGATGATAACCCTTTTCTTTGATAAGATCAAGTTTAGAATCCTTAATCTTACAAATATTAAATGGCAAATAAAACCGATATTATATTGGGTTATATACCAAAAATAGCAACATCTTTTTGTAGTTTTACCGTTTATACCAACATTATTTATTTTTTATCATTAATAGCAACAACTTTTGTATTTTTTACCGATTATACCAACTATTGACCTGGAAACCTGCTATAGCAGGTTACCATCCATTAATACCAACAACTTTTATCATTTTACCAATAATAGTAACAAGGTTTTATATTTTTACTAATAATAGCAACGACTTTTAACTTTTTACCAATATAAAAACATATCAAATTAAATTTTCATTTATCTTTAACTAATCATTACTCTAAATAAACTAAATTTATGAATATCGAAATGCAATCAAATAAGTTCATAATCCATTTTTTTTGCTTAAATTTGTTAGAAATAAATCAAATGCAATGTGTGCCTATAAAAGAAATAAAAAAAATATGTTTTCTATAGACATTAAAATATGAAGATTATTTTGATGCGTCGTATTTTCATGCATAGCCGAATTTTATAGGTATAATAGGGTCGACCATTTAAGTGTAACATTACAACGTGAAACTCAAATCAATTTGTATAAGATGTCATTGAAATATAATGAACACATTATGTTACATTTGTATTCTTTTTTGGATACTTAGTTCAACAATATTTGCATTATTTATTTATTTGATAAATAAATGAATAATATTATAAATAATTATGACTAATCCTGGATAATTAGTTCTTTATTTGTTGCATCCGTTTATTTTATGAATAATTATATATGATTTAATAATCCAATTATTCTATCTCTAACAAAATTTGGATACAAATATAAATTATGAACTTATTTGAACGTCATATGATTTTCATAAATTTAAATCATATATAATCATCTATAAAATAAAGGGATGTATCTTATAAATATTACCATTTTATTCATCAAATAAATAAAATACTAATTATCCATAATTTAATCATAATTATTCATTTATTTATCACATATAATGCAAATATTGTTGTAATAAGTATCTAAAAAATAATACAAATATAGCATAATGTGTTCATTACATTTCTGTGACATCTTATAGAAAATGAATTGAGTTTCACGTTGTCATGTTACACTTAAATGGTCGCCCCTATCATACTCCTATGAGGCTATGAATGAAAATATGACATATCTAAATTAGGAGTGTGCCAAAAAACCAAAAACCAATCTGAAACCGAAAAAACGGGAACCAAAACACCAAACCGTTTGGACTTTGAATTTTCAAAAACCAAAAATTTCGGTTTGGAGGTCAAAATAAACTGGAAAAAACCAAACCGAACTGAAGTTTTATTATTTTAAAATTTATAAATACTCTTCCTTCATTACATTTCTTCATTTAGGTTTTTTATTGAAAGTTTTAACATTTCAATGTCTAAATTTCATATTAGACTAAAACTCACTTTGAATAATTATGATGATTATTATTGTTGTATTATTATTGCATTTGTATGTTGTCATGGTTTGAATGATAAAATGATTTAATGTCTAAATATTGCTTGTGAAAGATTGCATTAAGTGTATTATTATTGGTAAAAAGTTAAAAGTCACTGCTATTATTGGTAAAAATATAAAACGTTGTTGCTATTATTGGTAAAAAGATAAAAGTTGTTGGTATTAATGAATGGTAACCTGCTATAGTAGGTTTCCAGGTCAAAAGTTGGTATAATCGGTAAAAAATACAAAAGTTGTTGCTATTAATGATAAGATATAAATAATGTGGGTATAAACGGTAAAACTACAAAAAGTTATTGCTATTTTTGGCATATAACCCTATTATATTATAAATTTTCAGTAATAATTTTTTTTTATATTATCATCTATAATAATAAACTTTATTTAATATTTTTTTAATAAAATAAATTTGTTAATACAGATGATATAACTATATAATATATTATCAATATAGATTAAAATATAAAACAAATGTTAATTTGACAATATGCCCCTGTTTAAATTATTCTAGTTTTTTTTAACAACTTCCATATTTTAAATTTGATGATGTTTTTTGGAATTTGGTTGTATTATATCATAATATTTAATTTGATACTAAACCAATTATATTGTATTAACAAAAAGTTAAAATGATCGTAAGAGTGTTTGAATTTGCGTTTGAAAAAGTGTTGTAACGTTTTGAAAACTAATAACTAGATAATAGCTTTAACAAAAGGTGCTGCCAGAAATATAGTGTTTGGTTTAGCTTCTGCTTTTTGCTATCGTAATTATTAAATAATCAGTTTTTAAAATGTTTGGATTTGCATTTTAACTTGTAAAATGATCAAATAATCACTTATTAAACAAAGAAACTACATTTTTAACTTATTAAAAAGTGTGGTAAGATTAACTCTGAACGCAAATAATCACTTAATAACGTATACAATACAAATACTTTAAACCAATTATTTGCGTTATGTAACGTAATAAGCTAATAATCTCGTTTATAACACAATACCAACACCCTCCGCATCAAAGTATATTACTATTTTTTGTAAAAATGTTTTTCTTAACGTCAGAATACAAAACAACAAACATTATTATAATCCAAATCCAAAGCTAAGGGAAATGGATCTTAGATCCGACCCAAAAAAGCCCATTTCAAATCAATCATACCCATTTCCTCATGACCACTAAAAAGAATTTGGCAAATTAAAAATAAATAAATAATCACCTTTTATCCATCAAATTTCTTTGGACACAAACAAACTAAAAAAGCTTCTCATTTGGACATGAACAACCTTCAATTACACTTCAACCCATTCAAATGGACTTCAAGTCCTAAACCCACAAGAATCTTTAACACCATAAACCAAAATGACCCGACAAAACCGCAATTTTCGTCATCATCGGCTGGTAAAATCAAACGTATAGTTCTTACAAAAGAAGGCAGAACCAAATTCGATATAGCTCCGGATAGAGACTTCTACGCCTATCCAAGATTCGTCACCCATGTCGATAACAATTTCATTGCAACGTTAAACGGAATTTATAGAGAAAGATTGAGGCCAGAATTTGAAGTTCTTGATCTCATGAGTTCATGGGTTAGCCATCTCCCTGAAGAGGTATTGAACAAACTCGGGCAACTTACTATATTAAAAGTGCGTAAAATTCGCGATATTTCTTCTAAACTTTCATAAATCGCTATTTCTGTAGACATTATATACTTGTATATGTAAACGAGTTTTTAGTTTCGATACATTTGTATTAGGAATAATTGCATTAAAAGATAATGTACTTCAATTAAATTCTTTTTTGGTTACCATATAGTTTTGGGTTAATATTGAAAAAATCTCACGGACTTTCATGCAATTATCGATTAAGTTATTGAACTTTTTTCCCGAGCATTCAAGTCCCTATACAAAGAGGGTGTTTGGTTTTGCGTTATAAACGGAATTATTAGATTATTACGTTACAATAACGCAAATAATTGGTTTAAAGTGTTTGGATTGCATACGTTAATAAGTGATTATTGCGTTAAGTGTTAGTCCTACCACACTTTTTCATAAGTTAAAAAATGTAGCTTATTTGCTTAATAAGTGATTATTTGGTCATTTTACAAAACGCAAATCTAAACACTTTAAAACTGATTATTTGATAACTATGATATCAAACAGCAGAAGTTAAACCAAACACTACATTTCCGACAACACTTTTGGTTACAGCTATTATCTAATTATTAGTTTACAAAACGCTACAACACTTTTTCAAACGCAAATCCAAACACCCTCAAAGTTTGTCTTATTCAAAACTATATATTTTTAGCCTACTACCTACTTAAATAACAGGTAAAACAATTCATTCATCAAATAGTTTATTATTAAAAACACCAACTTTCTTTTTCAATTTTCACGATTAAGTCACTAAACTTTTTTTTAATTGTTTTGGTCACTGTACCGTTTAAGGATTAATGACCTGCTAAACATGTCAAATATATAGTTTTGAATAAGACAAAAATTGTTTAAGCACTTAAACATTCGGAAAAAAGTAGAGTGACTTAATTGCCCCATAAATAAATAACATATATGCTTTTTTTAAAAAATTAATGCTAAATTTGATATTTTTAGTGATAAATTGTCACTAATTAATATAAAAAAGAACCCTTCAAGTACATACAGTGATACAGTTCTAGAAATTGAATATCAGCCTTAATTTAATTACTTTTTTTATGCAATCAATTAATTATGAAAAATAAATGCATTAAATCATTATATTTTTTGCAGTGCAAGTATAAGAAGGTTGTTGGACATGGGCTTAATGCACAAGAGCTAGCTAGGAACCCGCGGCTCGATTATTTCGTCGTAAAAGATCTAAACCAAGATCAAAAGTTTGAGTTCGATAACGCTAGTTTTGATGCTGTACTATGCACGGTTAGCGTTCAATATCTTGAGCAACCGGAAAAGATTTTTGGTGAAGTGTTTCGGGTGTTGAGGCCCGGCGGGGTCTTTATAGTGAGTTTTAGCAACCGAATGTTCTACGAGAAGGCAATTGGTGCATGGCGAGAAGGGACCGGGTACAGTAGGGTGCAGTTGGTGGTTCAATACTTTCAATGTATAGAAGGGTTCACCGAGCCAGAAGTTGTGCGGAAACTAGCCGATAACACGAAGCCGGATGGCTCGCCTTTCGGTTGGATCAAAGGGGTTTTGGGATTGTTGTCTGGTTCGGACCCTTTTTATGCTGTTATAGCTTACAAGAATTTTAAACCTATTTACGAATAAATCAATAAATTATTTATTGTATTCTTTCACGCACTGATACGTTTATAACTGAATAAAAATATATATTTTTTATTTTAAGGCATCCCACAAAAAAATACATATAATTCACTAATTTAGAAGTAGGATTGATACCGAAAAAACCATCAAAACCATCAATCTTTTACCGATTTATCGATTAAGTCACTGGAGTTTTTTTTTCCAACTGTTTAATTCTCTTGACAAATTTTCTCTCATCTAAAACTATATAAATCACTTGTTGATCAGGTAACCTGGTAATGTTTGACATCCAAATCATTTTTTCTGCTTTAAATACTTTGACTCACTGATGTGTTATCTTCTTCTTTCTTGGTACCAATCTACTATTACTTTGCACCGCATCCAGGGCCGGTCCTAAGATTTTTAATGCCCATGGCGAACAACAGAAAAGATGCCTCATATAAATACCTAAAAAAACACATATCGATTTTTAGAAGTTTAGAACCTAGTAAGGGTGACACACCATGCTTAATTATTATCTTTAGTAAGAACTTGGGGGCATGGGGCAACAACTATTTGCCTAAATCGAGCAATTGTTAATTATAGGTTGTAACTACTATCAATAATAAGGAATACCACCGAAAGCATACTTCGGGTCCATTGGCTAATTAGTGCACAAGAATATCAATGCATCCAAAATCTTGTTTCACAGAATCAACTACTTCCTGCATAACTTAAATATTGAGTTAGATATGTGATGTTCTAAGCCTTTTTGCTGAATCACATTTCATAGTTCACACTGTTTGAAATATTAGATCATCACACATATTGCCTCAACCATGTCATCCCTAATATAGCTTTCATTCCTCAAGTCAAGTACACATGCACATTTAAATTACTTAACTTTGAGTATCAACAAGTATAACTTCGATCACACGAATTAACAAATTGGTACCTTAACAGTCCACTTTAGAGACCCTGCAAAGCGCCTATTTGATTTCACCTGCATAATTAATAGTTATGAGATAACTTGATCCTTTCATAAACTGCAGGAACAACTTGAAAATAGTTTGAACTTACATTTTCAGGATTATCATAAACTGCATCTATGGGGTACACCTTAGCAATCTCCATCAAAAAACTTGATCAAACAAAAACCAATAGAAATATATCAAACATAGCCCCATTGTATACAATTATCCAATACACACACTCTCCCATAATCATAGTCTGTAGGAATTTTTAAAGGTACATTAACATAAAAACATAACTAGTTCACATCAAATACAATCTAATCATAGTGGTAGAGCCTAAAAGAGGTCAACCTAGTTATTCATTGGTTTAACTTTATCAATTCTTAGTTATGTTCATTGAGTTCGGAATCTTTTGAGACCAAACCAAAAATCCAAATCAAACTAAAATTCCTATTTTACCAAATCAAACTAGAAATCTGAGCAACATGTAAGATATAGAAATTTGAGAAACAAAAATTTCAGCAACAAGTTGTTCATTCTTGCAGAACGACAACAATAACCAACAGGTATACAAATAAAAAATAAATGCTTAAAATATCAAATATGAACATCAATTAAGCAATTAGCCAAACCTTTATGCACCGAGCACTAATAGATTCAAGCAAGTAAACACCGAGCACCGGTATTAAAAGCAAGCAAGTGATAGATTGAAGCAAACAACTAACTGATTGATTAAAGTAAGCATTCAAGCAAGTTAGTGAGCACATACTAGTTTTACGATTTCTGTAAGCATTAGCGATGAATGAAAATCGCTATTGTCTGATTTCCGAGTAGCACACTCCGAGAAGGACGCTCAGTATTCTTCATCTTTGCCCCTTTGTCGTCCGCTAATTTCCAATACGTCGTTTTGCTTCCCTTGCTTCACGCTTGAAGATTTTAAAGAATTGGTACCCAAATGAACCTATTAATGGGTAAGATGGACCAAACATATGTTGCCCCAAAAATTTTAAGAATTCTTATGCCCTGGGCCGAAGCCCACTTGGCCCCCCCTTCTGGGCCGGCCCTGACCACATCTCCTTTCTTCTTAGACGTGCATTCCATGTCATCTTCATCAAACTGGTTGTATAGATCCAACAATGTAAGTGATGAAACAATTGAATGTTGGTGTGGACAATTACTACAAGTCATTTTTTTTCCTTTCTGACTGATGTTGGTATGTTTTCCTTCTTTTTCATATGCATCACTCTTTCTCTTCACAATGGGTCTTCCCGGCATCGATCTTTGTTTAGGGGGACCAGGTTTTGTGTATTCGTCCTTGGCTACAAAGGGAAATTATAAGTGTCAATGAATTTGACCTTGCCAAATCATTCACTAACAGTAGCGACTGATGCACTTTTCCATGTGCTTTGAATACTAACCGTCCGCTACACGAACAGTTTATCAGTTCTTCCTTCATATGCGAACCATTGACGAAGGCTAGGGTTTTTACGTAAATCAACTCTCTGACTCAGAATGGTTCTTATGTTTCTGACTACTATCATAGACTCAATTCTATGTTTGTTGAAGTCAAAACAGTTGAACGGGTTAAAGATGTATTAAACGAATGGTTTATTTGAGGGAATGGGTTTACGTTTTTATATAGTTTTAGATAAGACAAAATTTATTAAGGACTTAAACAGTTGAAAAAAAAATCCAGTGACTTAATCAATAAATCAGTAAAAGATTGTAGGATTTTTTCAATATTATCTCTTAAAAGTATGTTGCATACATATAAATTACCTTAGTTTTTTGTTTAACAACATAAAAGCAATGCTATATAAATCTTCATTTTTTTTTTCATGATAAAAGCAATGCTATATAAAAATTATTAATAGTATATTTATATTTTTTTTTTGTTACAAAAACTAACAACATAAATTAGTTTATTTATATTAATAATAGATATATTTTATCATCAATAATAGTTAGTATGTTTTTTAGTTTGTACCATCAATCACGTTGCACTAATTTTTTTTTTATCAACGTAGTAATAAAGTATATTGTTACTTCGAGTAAACTATTTGTAAAATATTTGTAATCTTTTCAAAAAGCCCCTATAGCTCAGTGGTAGAGCGCCAGTCTTGTAAACTGGAGGTCTGTAGTTCGATCCTGCATGGGGGCATAATTTAAATTAATTTTGTTTGATTTTAATTTTCATATCTTGCCAATTTGCTTTTTATTAATTTATTAGGGAAAATGACATCAAATAACTCTGAACTTTCGACTTTGTACACATTAATGTAGTGAACTTTTTTTTGTGCACATTTGGTAGTCAAAGTTCCAAAATTGTTCCAATTTGGTAGTTGGCGTACCTTTTAACCGGTTGATTCCGGTTTTGATGCCTATGTGGACAATTTTTTAATGACCTGGCTACACGTTTTTATATTATACCCGGTTTTATATATGTGGCAACCCGTTTTTTAAAATCACCCGGGTTTATAACCGGGTTTTCTTAAAAACGACGTTATAAACCCGGGTGATTTCTTAATTTCATACGGCGTTATAAACCCGGGTGATTTTAAAAAACGGGTTACCACGTAGATAAAACATGGTATAATATAAAACGGATAGTCACGTCATTAAAAAATTGTCCATGTAAGCATCGAAATCGAAAGAAACCGGTTAAAAGGTACGCCAACTACCAAATTGGAACAATTTTGAAACTTTGACTACCAAATGTGCACAAAAAAAAGTTCACTACATAAATGTGTACAAAGTCGAAAGTTCAGAGTTATTTGATGTCATTTTCCCTTTATTTAATATATACTAGTTTATTAATCTGTGTATTACATAGAAAATTTTGATAAATATTATTTTAAACTTAAACATTTAATACTAATTATATTTAATATATTTTATTATAATTTTAAGTTTCATATTATTATTATTACTAAAATATCCTTTAAAGTTTATTGAGATTTTAGCGGATTTTAAATTTTAAATAAATCTAAAAATACTAATGTACACATGTTAATGCCAAAAAAATGTCACTTGGCATTATAAAAAGATGACAAATAACATATTAGTTACTCTTTTAATAATAGTTATAGATTAATTGGGCCAATTGTCGGTGAGAATGGTCTAATACATCAACTTGATATTGCTACAAAACAGTAAAATAGGTTACAAATTTTATCAAGATAGAACTGAAATCAAGTTTGATCAGTTTAACAAGACTTAGAAAAGTTTTATCGAACTTTCGATACATATGGATGAAACTTGAAACTTCATCAAGCCGATCTTGAATCTACGAATCGTCTTCGAGCAATAATTTCATGTTCGAGATCAAAGATCAAGTCAAGCTCGAAGTTTTCAAGGCTTATTTGCAGCCCTAGTTTTAGGGTTTACAATTGTTTCATTTCCCCAATTATGGAATTAAGTATTGAATATCAATAAATTTTCAAAATGGAGTTTCCATGTATGATGATATTGTGCATTTGGTAATATTTCCTGTGTAGAAAGAAACATTTGTTTACTTTTTGATCCACCAAATGCTTTAAAAAGAAATCGAAAACCCTAAAAACTACTCGAAACGACTCCAAGATTATACGGTTTACGAACTACAACATATGTTTATGTCGTCGGTAGTCTATGCAAGTCATTGGAATGTGGTCGGGCTGCCAGCGAGAGGAAATTTCGGGGCGTGCTCACTGTACTCGACGATGGCAGTTGGCGGAAGGCGACCTGTGCAGATCTCGTGCACTGTTGTGAACAACGGAAACATTTCTAACCATCCCTTGTGTTTCAAAACCTCGTAAACCTCTTTTGCCGTTGAAACGCCCTTCAAAAATTAAAACGATTTCAGGAATGTTATTTATTACTCCCTCCTTCCCATAATAATTGTCCACTTTTGACTTTTGAAGTATTTCTTTCTCAACTTTGACATCAAATAATTTTCTTCGTGTTATATAATATGTGATGCAAAATATATGAAAATGATTTGGTTTTAAATGTATTTCCATTAGGAATATAATTTTCATCAAGTATTATATAACACAAACAAATATATTTGAGATCAAAGTTGAAAAAGAAAAACTTCAAAAGTCAAAAGTGGACAATTATTTTGGGACCGAGGGAGTACAGTTTTGTTTCGGGCTTGTACCTGTAACTTCTGTCCCTGCAGCATCTCAGCTTCAAGCTCATCAAAAGACCTGCAAATCATAACGAATAACTTAAGACGATTAGAAAAACATTCACACGGTGAAAGTTGATGGCGCAAAAACGAACCTTTTGCCCCCGTTCTTAGCAAAAGCCTCGGCGCACTTCCTGTTTCGTCCTCCCACTGCCACAACACGTTCAATCGTTATTAATTCTATAAAAAAATAAAAATCAACAAAAAACGATAAACAAAAAGAAAGGCGAAATTAGGCCTCCTTACAGCAAGTTGTTATAAGATCGGCAACACCACAGCTCTCGAAAAACGTGCTATCTTTAACCGAAGAGAACAAGAGCTTCGAAAAGGCTTTCATCTCTCTCAACCCGATTCTCATTATTGCAGCCTGGTATTGTAACGAAAACAAGATAATATTCAAGATGGTAACTTTATTATCGTTTTTATTTCAAGATTCTAACAAGTTTCTTCGTTTTACCTTTGTATTATTACCCATGTCTAATCCGTCCACGAACCCTGCCCAAAATGAATCAAACCCATAAAAACGCTGAATTACTTGTCATCCTCGTGATTGAATTAAGATGCGAACTACAGCAAAAAATACGAACCTGCTGCAATGGCAACGACGTTTTTCAAAGTGCCACATAGTTCGACTCCCTCCACATCTTGACACTGAAATGGAAGATATTCAAAAGCTTTCTTTTCGTAAATTTCATATTTAATAACCACAAAGTTAGGATACGATTGTGCGTTTTGAAGTGAATATCTGATCATGTAAGGGTCAAATTTTGCAAAAAGTTTGATTATCAACACATAGAATATGCTTACTTAGATACTAATTATGTCAATTACTTTCTTAAATAATCAAATTAGGGATGTAAATGAGCTAAACTACTCGAGCTTGACTCGTTAAAAGCTCGAACCTAAATTGGAGCTCATTTAATAAACAAGCTCAAGCTTCAGATATGAAATGAATAATAACTCATAATTAAATTAACTAAATAAAAAAACATATTAATATATAATTATAAAATTAAAATGTATAAGCCGACCTTGAGCCTACAAAATTATTCATGAATTAAGTTCGAGCTTTACACATAAAGCTTGAAATGAGTCAAGTTTTGAGCCTTTAACGGATTCGACTCTCGGCTCTGCTTGTTTACACCCCTACGTTAGACTATGCAAAACACTCGACACAATAAAAAAAAAGTTTATTATAACTTCAGGTGGCCGAACGCAAATACTATCTTCTGTAGCACGTTTTATTTATACAATACTGATTATTTGAATCCAAAACGCCCCATAAATAAAAGATTGATTATTTATACTCACAGCTGAGACTGCGAAGTAAGGCGTGCTAAATAGTTGAACCCATTTCTCTGCAATCTCTCTGTTTCCTCTATACCCTACCGTTGCTTCGCTAAATTTCTCCACTGCAATCTGCTTATATACATCATTAGATACGAACCATTATTTTTAAACTTATATAATTTAATAAATTAGTCGAACATCACCTCATTAGCAATGTTAGCACCCATAAGAACACAACAATTAACACCTAATTGTTGTGAAATTAGATTGGAAATCATACAAGGACCTTCTTTCTTGACCTCCATTCCTTTGATCAAAGAAATGGCTTGAACATCACTTCTAATCTTTCCGATTAATTTCTTGCATATACCTTCCATGAATTGATGTGGGGTCACAAACACCAACATGTTTGCATCCCTCACTGCAAGATTAATCACATAATTACATATATACACGTAAAACCCTAATCTTTTTTATTTCATCCAAGTGGTAGAACGAAGGAATCCAGATTAGGTTTGCACTACAATAACAAATAAATCATCGTTTTACAAAAAAAAAAAAAAAAAAAAAAAAAGCAAAGAAATTCAGTGTATGAACGTAACGACGTCATGTTCTCATCCTCATTGCAAGAAATACATAATTGCCAAGAAAAAAAACCCAAACTGTTTGAACTTGAAGTAATCCAAAACAGAGTATGCGATATGATTATGATTTTTCTTAGAGGGTGTTTGGTTTTGCGTTATGAACGGGATTATTAGCTTATTACGTTACAATAACGCAAATAATTGGTTTAAAGTGTTTGGATTGCATACGTTAATAAGTGACTATTGCGTTTAGTGTTAATCCTACCACAATGTAGCTTATTTGCTTAATAAGTGATTATTTGGTCATTTTACAAATTAAAACGCAAATCCAAACACTTTAAAAACTGATTATTTGATGATTATGATAGCAAACAGCATAAGCTAAACCAAACACTACATTTCTGGCACACTTTTGGTTACGGCAATTATCTGATTATTAGTTTCCAAAACGCTACAGCACTTTTTCAAACGCAAATCCAAACACCCTCTTAGTTACGAAACAAAGAGCAAAGGTAACAAAAAGATCAATCTCCTTTAAACTAGAAAGATAAAATTCAAGGTATACTATACCCTTAATAATTATGAAGAAGTATAGAACTCTAATTCTTGAATTCGAATGATGACGGATCTAGGAATCTAAAATTAGGTCAATACCATCAAGAAAATTCTTTTGGGACCCTACTACAATAGAAAGAAATCATCTTTTTTTACCCTACAAAAAAATTTTCAAGGGATGCACACGCACATATATACAATATACTATAGTTGATAGAATCCTAAATCTTTAATTCCAACACCTGATCCAAGAATCCAAAGCAAGGTATGCACTAAATCCAATATTTGAAAATTGTATCTAGAATGACCGGAAAAGTGGAAACAAGGCCAGATATAGTTTAATCATTACGAACAAATCCAAAATCGTTGTAGACAAAGCCAATCATCAGTTCCCAACCATGGGGCGAATGAAATCCGATACATAAATCAGTTAATAAAAGAAGAGAAAAAGCTTTTATGCACAATATGGTATAGAAACAGTAATTCTTTAATTCCTAAGAGGTGATCCAAGAATCCCAAGCAAGGTAGACACCATATATTATAATTATATATATATTATAGTATAGAACCCTAATTCTTTCATTCCAACAGGTGATTCAAGATTCCCAACCAAAGTTTTCACTTTTCACTGTAAATGTATATATAGCTGTAGTAAATTCTTTAATTTCAAAGATGGCGGCTTTAAATATCAAAAGTTGGGTACCATACTACCATCCCAAAAAACTAATGGCCACAAGAACTTAAGAAAAATCTTTTTATTTTTATTGTTTTGAAAGATATACACGTGCATGCAACTATGCAAGATTGGGTCCATTTTTTTGCAAGATAATGAAGAAGAAGATGATTGATAGCTTGATACCTGCATTTTCAAGATCTGGGTCAGCAACAACATTACGCCCAAGCTTAATCCCAGGTAAATATTTCACATTTTCCTGTTAATCAAACCCAAAAAAAATCAAAAAATTTCAAAGAGAAATATATAAAAAAGTGTACCATAAAAATCTTGAAAATTGGGGGAAAATGGGAGTAATAATTACATTGGTGCGATTGATGACATCTGTGAGTTTCTCACCACATGGAAGTATTTCTTCAAACACCCACATCTTCACTTCATCTATTATAGATTGATTTCAAGATCAAACATAGGTTTTCACGATTATGAATATATAAAAACAAAAAATCATTTATTGAGTGAGTGAGAAAGACAAACCATGGAAAGAAGAAAGCTTGAGGGTATTGGAAGCAATGAGTTTAGAAGCAACACTTCCCCAATTGCCACTACCAACGATTGTAACCTTAAATTTTGGTGGGTTTTCATTGAAATTATTGATTTGTACAATGTTGTTGTCTACAGGAGCCATGAATGAATGAATCTAGAGAAAGAAAGAAAGCGAATTGAATGGAAATGAAATGAAAAGAAAGGGAATTTGGATTGGATTATATAAAATGAGGAAGGAAAGGAAAGGAAAAGAGGTGGGATTTGGGCGGAGATGAGAGGAGAAGACAGACACGTAGTCGTCGGCAGTTTCGATGTGTAATATGTTAAAAAGAAGGAGAAGGGGCGATGTCTTCTATACCAAACATCATGGAAATAATGTTTTCTTAATGCATCTTATTTTATTTTTAGGAAACATACTTTAAAAATATAAATTTATAAGCAAGCGAGTAATTTGATTACTAAATAAAAGTTTGATTTTTTATGTTTAAGAAAAAAAAATATACGACTTAGATGGTAATTTTATGAAAGCAACATATGAAATGGAAATTAGTAAACAAATTTATTTTGCCTTTACGTTTATTTGAACATGTAGTTTGTCCATCGTCAAAAAAATGTTTACGTTTAAGGAATATAAGTAGATGAGAGATTGACATATCGACAAATTGTTGTAGAGTATGGAGAATAAGGCGTGGAGGGAAAAGACGAGTCAAAAACTCAAAATCAAGTAAAAAGTTCAAGGCAAAGTGAATGTGGATTAGAATTGGAGTAAGGAATACAATGATCAATAAATTAATAGGACATTCGGGTTATATGATAGAATAGTTTGAAGCGTTACTCTTTATGTTCATTTAGTTTTTAGATGTAAATACTAACCTAAATTTCTTCTTGCCATAAAAATAGCACGAGTTTGACCAGGATAGCAAATAATTTCAAAAATCAGACAAGGCTTCAACATCAAATATCCATGAGAAGAATTAAGAGCTAATGGAGTCGTCAAATTGTGTTGATGAACTTGCGTAAATTGCTTTAAGTTGTAATGTTGTTAGATGAATCATGAATGCATCAATCTTTCTTGCTAAGCTTAGTAACGTGAAATTGGGGGTGTTGGATGAAGTTAACGTTCACAAGCATTGTCTTAGTAGGTCGGGATTGGGACAAGGCTGGCTTGACAAGATGAGATTGACATCCTGACAATCAGTAAGAGTATATTATGGACGTGAACATATAAAGGTAGTTAAGTAACGTCTTTTAAAATTTTATGAGAAAATTATAGCACTTAAAAAAAATGTTTGACGTTTAAAAAAGTTACATTTAATTAATGTTAACAATTAAGTTGGTTATGATTTATTGTAATATTTAATGACTTTATTATATATGAAAATAACAACCAACTTTGTTTATATTATATAAATAATTTTTTAAACAAATTATTTTTATTGATTTTCGAACTTCAGATATGTTTGACACAACTAGCTGGAGCTGTGAGCTTCATATTTTAATGAATGAAGTTTTTGGAAGCTGTAATTTTTTTGAGAGAACTAAAGCTTTTAGGTTTTATAAATATGTTTTGTAAAAGTAGTTATAGCTTTTAGTATTAATTGACATTAAATGATATAAATATTAATTATAAGTTATAGTTTATAATTATTAAGAGGGTAAAAAGGTAATTTTGTTCAACAAAAAGCTCTATTTCAAGTAGTTTCTCGTGAAAAGACGTTTGAGAGCTTTTATTTTCAAATCAAAAGCTCAAGCACATACGTACAGAATTTTGAGCTTGAACTTTCAAGAAATCAAAATTTAAAGCTAATAGTCAAACACATCATTCTATTGATCAAATTTAAACAAGACTACATACATTTGTCGTCTGTTTTTTCTAACACTTATAGTATCATTACAATTGATCAGAATGGTTGTTAATTTAAGAATAAACTGTTAAGAATATGTTATTTTGAGCAAACAATTTTAGGTTGCCATATATTGACACTAATAATGGTGATCGCTTTAAGGCTCACTAAACACATACTTTTGAGGTTTTAATTATCTATATACATTATGAAATGCAAAGAAATGACATACGCTGAAACAAGTTTTTTATTTTATTTCATAATAAACAATCAAAGCTATAATCACGTAATAATTACTTCCATAAGATTTAATTCTCTTGATTCCTTTATACCAAACATATTCTAATATCGTAACGAATATGCACCTAATAGTTTGGCAAGGCTACCAATGATTGAAATATCAACACATTTGCAATTTTTAACCAATGATTTAGAACTAACAAAGCCTATGATTTGAGTACCATTTAACAAAACACATACAAGGAGAGTGTAGAGCCCTTTTTCCTTTCTTTCTTTCTTTCTTTTTTTTTTTTTTTTTTTTTCCATTTTGCCCAAAAAAAGGTGTTAATGTCTCATTTAAAGGAAACATTTATTATAGCAATGTAGAAAAATAATAAATATATAATATTCGGGAAAATGCTAAAATATATATTGAATATGACAATATAAACGTTGATATGAGGGTAATGTCTAGTTTTCTTTAAAATACGATTATACAAACCCATATATATTTTTAATCTTATTTAAAAGAAGTATGTATGTTTGTTTAGTTGGACATTTACAGGTAAACACTATAATCACTTAAACAGTAAGAAGAAAAGTTTAATGATTTACTAAACAATGAATGAAAATTGATTTTTTTTCAATATTAATTCTTTTGATAAATTGTTTGTTTTAACGGCTTAACAGGTAGCAAATAAAAAATACATAGTTTTGAATAGGGAAATTTGCATAAAAAAACCCTAAAGTTGGACCATTTTTGTGATTAAAACCCCGAACCATTTTTTGTTGCACAAAAAACCTCTAACCGGTAAAACCTTTTGAAATTAGGACGTTACCTGTTATAATAGGTTGATATGCTTACATGGCACACACGTGACGTCCATATAGCAAACCCGACTTACGTGGCGCCTACGTGACACTACATGTATAATTCTTAAACTGAATTTTTGCATAAAAACCCCAAAATTTGGGGACTTTTTCGATTAAAACCCTTAACTATTTTTTTTTCTCACCTCTAACCAACAATCATATTTATAGTTTCTCTTCTCCTCTACCTCCGGAAACTCTGATTATTCTATCATCTCTTTATGTTCGGTGTTGTTTATTTTATGTATATATGTTCGATTAACTTTCGTCGTTTAATCTTGAATTTTAACTTCAATTGTGCCGATGGAATCGATTTCATTTTGTAATCACGAGTTGCATTTTTAGGTTTGATCAGTTATATGTTCAATTTCGTTTATTTATGTTCCATTTCAGTTTCTGAATATGATCAGCCAGAGCAGTAAGGTTCGCTAGAGCCTAAAGGGTGGAGATTCATTGGGAAACAAATTCTATTTTTAATAAATAAAATTTTAATAAATATCCATGTCATCAAAATGCAATAAGTGAAGACTCAATTTTAATTTTCTTTTTTGATTGGAGGGTTTTTATCAAATGAAAATTGATTTTGGGTTTTAATTGAAAAGACTAAACACGTTGGGGGGCTTTTACGCAAAAAACTATTTAAAAATTACACGTCATCAAGTTGCAACCGGTTTAGCCGGTTGCAAGTCAGATTTTTTTGAAAAAAAACCCAAATTTACAAAGTTTTAACCGGTTGGAGGTTTTTTGTGCAATGAAAAATTGTTAGGGGTTTTAAACGCAAAAATGATCCAACTTAGAGGTTTTTTTGCGCAATTTCCCCTTTTGAATAAAACAAAAGTCACAAAACTATTCAGGAACTTGAACAGTCCGAAAAATGTCCAGAAACCTAATCACAAAAATAAAGAAAGAAAAACTATTAATAAATGAAAAGTTAGATGAAACACGGACATCATCTTAATTACTACTTGTTCACATGAGGTGCATGCACAACAAAAAACATGATCGACCATTCCAAATGAAGCATGCAAACTTATTCTGAGCCATACGATTAAGAATTAATTCTTATGGGACTTCATCCAACGGTGTATTGTAATGTGTCTCATTCTCATAATACTAATCATTTTTATTTAATTATTTAAATGATTAAAAGAAAATAGGAATGACAAAAGTTATGTAATATTAACTTTTAATTGATACGTATCTGTTTATTTAAGACTAGTTTATTGATCTATATATTTATTTAAAAAAAAGAAATAATATCATATCTATATATTTATTTAGACACTAATTTATCTAATTATTAAAATATCTTAAGATAAATATATATCATACAAGATTATAAAAATATTGGACAACTAAAAGATAATTGTAAAAACATATTTTATATCATTTTTATTTCATGTAATAGATACATAAATAATATGTTATTTCTTGTAATAGATATATAAATAATATGTTATATATAGATTAAAATATTAAATTATATCAATTAAAATATATAAATTTACAAAAATTAAAGTAGCTACTCTTCATATTTATTTATAATAATACAAAATTATAGTTATGTCTGCCAAATAATGATATTCATATATATTTTAAATAATTATCATTTTATGTTTTTTACTTTTTATTTTATATGTATTAAAGATATCCACATAATACATGGGTTACGAAACTAATATATATATAAATTGTGATGTGACGTAAGAGTTTACAATTTAGATTTTTATTGAGACTAAAATTACTTAATACAAATTTTGTTCAAATATAATTTACTTATTCTAGTTTTATCAGAGTATGAGAATTTTGGTTAATGTGGGTGAAATCTAAAGGTTTTAATCCTAAAACCAAATTGAGCCAAACATCCGAATCATATAGAATTGAAATTGGCTTTTAATTTGGACGGTCGAATAAGAAAAACAAAACCGAACAAGACCATTTGTCTGCCCCTATATAGAAATTGTTTTCGTACGATTTTATTACGTTCTTCTCACACACTCTTTTAAATATCAAATAAAAACGACATACATGATGCGTGAAAGTTTTACCTGTCGTCACCACGAACGTGATAAATGGTAACCACTTGTCCTCTGATGGCAGGGGCAAAGGTAATTATTTAATTTCGAAAAATAATCCAGTGTTTGTTAGAGAAAATAAAAAACATAGCTAAATTGTATATTTTTTATTGGACAAATTAAAGAATAAACATGAATGCTTTTAATGTTTTGGAATACGATGATCCAGTTTTTGGTTTTTAATTTCGTTACGCAATTGAGTTTTAGGAACTAAAGTCAAGAGAATTCTATCTCGTTAGATATTATAAAAATGAAGCTAATAAAAAAAATGTTAATACATATAATTAGTTTTTAAAATGGTTTGATTTTCTTATAAAGCAAACTTGAGTCTTTGTATGTTTCAAAATCACTAGTATTTGTACTTAAACTCAATATAGTTCGACCTAAATGGTTCTCCTTTTTGGTTTAGGTACATTAAGGTTACATTTTGAATATTTGTAATTATTACTTGTTTATAAACTTTAAAATTATACATGGCTTGTTGCAAAGGAAACAATGGAACTAACGACATATAAATGAAACTCAATATAGTTCACCAAAGATCGTTGAAGCCTCTGACGAGTCCTCCGGCGATCGTTGAAGCCTCCAATAAGTCAGCTGGTGACTATTGAAGCATCTGACAAGTCTTTCGATGACCAATTTGGTTTCTCGTTTTGGGTTAGATGTACTTAAACCTCCAACAGTGATGCCTCCACATCCGACGAAGCTTCCGGATAACCCTTGAAGCACTTGAAGCTTCGATTTGCTCATCCTTGGATTGTTAGTTTAGGCTTAGGATTCGATCCGTTAGGATTTAGATTGTTGGTTTGTTATTTATTTTTCATTCGAAATCATTTGTTCTTGAGATGGTTGCCAGACTAGGTGGTGATCGAAGCAAAATGCGTCCGGTTAAACCAATTGCAGGTCACTGTTTTAGGAAATCAACTGTTTTGATTAGTTTTAGTTAGATGTGAGTTTTTTGTAATAACAAAATTGATCGAGGATCGCAAAAATATTCCAACTTGAGGTTTTTTTTACGTAAAAATTCCTAAAAACAAATATGTTTACAATTATAAATGAACAACTAAGTTCATAACCTTTTTTTAATAATAAAATTGTTGCATTTTCTAAAATGTTAATGTGTCAACATACAAAAGAGACAAACATATTGATTTCGTATTTCGGTATTCAGTAATCAACTATATCACTTATCAATCAGCTTTTAGTCATTTATCATTTATCTAAAAAAAACACCTAAGTGATAAATCTTCAATAAAAAAAATATTAAAGTCGTATGATTATAAAAGTCAACCATGTACTGACTTAATAATTAATTTATTTTCGTAATCTAAACAAAATATTTTGGAGATTTAATACTTTAAAATTACCGATTTATTAACTCAAAAGCAAAAATTCGTTGGAATAAAACTACTAATTTTGATAACCAAATAAGAGTGGTGCATCTTTAGCAAATGACTTCTCATATACCACATGATTTATCATGTCGATTTCGCTACTTAATGCTTCTAAAAAGATTCATTTCAAAACGCGTACTATTTGCAGTCATAGCAGCAAACTACGATACAATGGGCGGAATTTGGATCGCCATATTTCTGCATATATGGTGGTAGTACTATATACTATGGTTTGAAATCATTGTGCACAGGAATACGTCGATGAGGTAAACTATAATCTTCATTCGACCACCACCTGTTTCGCCTATCATCGTCATCATCATCACGACCACCAACTCCTTTCCCGATGACTTCTTGATTCGTCTGAAGTTTTGAGACGCCTACAAATTTTTAACTATGATTTAGAATGAAACAAACTCATTCAAAGAACTTGTTGATTCAAGATTTTCAAATAAATTATAGAATACATACATTTTCATCTCAAGAAAATTGTTTACACACACTTTTACTTCAAAAAATATGAAGTGACCAGATTGTGGTGGAAAAAAAAAATACAGCAATTGATTTAACCACTAAACTTTGTTTAATGTTCTATTTTGGGAAAAATTGTTTAGGGACACTTTTAGCCACTAAACATTTTTTTTGTCCTGATTTAACCACTAAACTTTGTTTAATGTTCTATTTTGGGAAAATGAATAAAACCAATGGCTAAATTGATACAAAATATGATAGTTTAGTGGCCAAATTGAGACAATTTTCAGTGGCTAAATCAGTAAAAAGAAAGTTTAGTGGCTAAATATGTATACAAAAAATAATTTAGTGGCTAAATCAAGACAAAAAATAGTTTAATGGCTAAATCGAAAAAAAATCTTAAAGTTGGATGGTGAAAATAACACAAAACCCTTTTTACTTTAACTATATCTATAACTTTTACCTCACATGCATTTAATAGAAAATAAAATTATACAAACAACAAATATTGTTAACACATGAAACAACTGATAAAAATTAAATGAAACTGTCACAAAAAACATAAAAAGCAGTCCTAAACTGGTCTCGGGAGTCGGATAGCAAAAATCACAATGTTTTGAACACGGCTACACCATGTTTAAGCATCTAACGGTGACGGAATGAATTGCTTTCTCAAGAAATATTTCAAAAGAGATCACTATTTTCAGCATATCTATAGGATGTCTATTGAGGTGAAGTTCCACATGAACCTCTATTCTAATGATTTTGATTGTGCACCCTTCTCTATAAATGTACACACCTTTCCCATTTCTCTCTTCTCTCTAACTGTATCCCTCCTCTCTCTCTATCTCTTATGTCTCTCTACAAATGGCCCATATGGTTTAGCCCAAATGGTATGAGGGTGATATGTAAGTGTGAGGTCACGAGTTCGACTCCCGTCGGAGGCAAATTAACTTTAGGTGGTGAAAGTAAGTCTGAAGTCCCCATTTGGGGAAAATAAGTACTTTAGGAGTAGGAGTAGATTAGTTTGAACTTTGAAGTTAAAAAAAACGGGCCCATATAGCAACCCCTGTTTAGCCAGGGGAGATACAGAGAAGTGTGAGTTGTGTATGTGGGGATGGAATCCCCCTATGAACAATGCAAAATATTATGATTGATCCAGTCCAGGTCTCGCATTCTTACCAAAGCCTAATTACTGTTTACTTCTTAATAGAACTAATTAAAGGTCCATTAAAAGTTAAATTACCTTTAATGGAATCATTAAGAGGTAAAACAAACAACACCGTCGGGACAATAGTCTTGGCCTAGCTCATTTGTGCACCTCTAGGGCTCTAGGTCCTCCCATGATTCAAGTCCCACCCAGCAGCCAACATATAAAAGCAGACCCTGGTGCACCGGGTGTGCACCTATTCTTAATGGCTATTTCTTTATACACCATCCCTAATTTCTCATTCATCATCCCTACTATTTTGACCTATAATATAATGGTAAATAAAAAGACATTTAGAGAAGAAAGTGGTGTTAATAAGTTGACCCTATTATATATTAGTCATGATTATAAATAGAGGTGGTGTATGAAGTAGAACTTATTCTTAATGCAAAGAAAACATTTCCATGAGCAGTACTCATTCACCACTCAAAGTGGTTGCATCAACACACAGAGAGTCGAATACCGAACCTGTAAAATCACAACGTGGTAGTCTAGCTGTAGCAGCGGTATTGCGATAAGGGTGAGACAGCAAACAGAGACAAGTGATGGCTATCTTGAGAATCTTCTCCATCCAAACTCCTTGTTTTAATCTGTCTTTTTTTTGTGTGTTCAGTGACGTGATTAAATATATGAAATATGTCCACTGTTTGAGACATGCTAGTTAGTAGTCTACTTCCAGTAACCTCGGTTAAAGAACCAAAACAAGTGGGGTCAGATTAAAGTTGGGAGAAGATTCTAAAGTTTGGATTTTTATATACTAATCTAAGCTTTAGAATGTTGGGATGGTGGTTTCTTTTTGTTCTTTCTGCAGCTTCTACATGCATATTATAATCTAAAGAACAAGAAGATACAGATGAATCTTACCTGGCCCACCTATGAAGCTCTAAGCTCCCGTTTTCCTCTCTGGCAGTTTCTCTCCAAGAACTCATCCATCGTTTATGACAAGGCTGGTAATATTGCATTTCAAATTTAGGACTTTCAATGATTATAAGTCGAAATTGTTTGGAGACTAACATATCAATAAGAAAGGGAAGATGAGAAAGAGAAGCTAACAACATGTGAAGCTACAAGCCTATAATACAGCCAAATAGTAGTGTAGTACTTTCATGTTCGCTTGAATTAAAAAAACACTACAAAAGATGGTCCAAACTTCAAAGATAATATATAAATATTACCTCAACAGAAATCCTGGTTTAAATCAAGGAAACAATATAAAACATGCATCAGAAAATATAGTAATAATAAGTGCAACAATCATTATAGAAATAGAGAAGACTATAAAAGATAAAATATTCAGATAAATGCTCATATATGCTTGAATATCACCGCATATGTTGATCGATACATATTTTGAATGAACATGGAAAAATTGTGGAGCCATAAATTATGTTCATGATATGCGTAGAATTCTTAGGGGGCTCTGTCGAATGGTTTTGTATCATTATAGCATGTGTCCCAAACGGCTTCCATTGCATCCTTAGCAGCTGCTTCTGAACAATAAGGATTGTTTGCCAATGACTTCATTACTCTTCTTCTCACACAGTCCTTTAAATATGGAAAAAAAAAACAGGGGATGCATATTACAGAGAGTCGGTAATTTAGGAAAACTTAAAAAGTAAACTTTCTCAATTTCACAGTGAGAGTTTGCATTGAAATTGTTGGAAAGAATTTACCAAACCAATTAGAAATTCATTTCATTCAAAGATTGTATCTTCCAATCGCTTAAACATGTGAAGTCTACAATCTTTAAAACTGATAAATCTAGTAACATATACAAATTATACATGAAATGGCACATAATGTTTGTATACCACATTCATATGTTGACCCTTCAATCATAATTGTGTACTTCTGAAAACCTTAAAATACATAGGTCTTACCTTCTCAAATCTATTCAAGAGCTGTTTTTATGTGTGTTTAACAGATTATTGTGACTTTAAGCGGGGTGTTTGGATGTGCTTTTACTATCTCATTATTGTGATTTCGAATTGCAATAATTAGTTTCAAAGTGCAGATATAAACACCCCTTAGATTATTATAGACTCGACAACTAGGATATATTTTTCTTTTATCATTTTAGAAACTTAATCTCCATGAACTATGCAATGTGACTCGCAAGGATTCATTCAATTTAAAGGGAGGCAAATATAATTTGACATAGCTTAATAACTGAATGCAATGTACTAAGAACAAACTTACTTGTTCATGGCCTCTTATTTTGACAAAACCTCTCAACAATTCCCTCTTATAGTGGCAGTCGCCACTGAGATGGCCAGCTCGGATCTATGTTAGATAGAAACATGACTATTTGAGGATAAAGATTTGTGATACAGAGAATGCAAATATAATAAAAATAGATAAGGTGGACAAATAAGCAGACCTCACTACACGCATGATGAGCACAATTAGTCCAATCCAAATTTGCAGCTCGACAGTCATCATATGCATGAATCAACTCATGAATAACCACTTGATTCACCTCGTCTTGAATGTTCATGTAATTACTGCACACCACTATCTACCACATGCAAGGATGAAAATAGTTCCAATCAAGACGATCATGTAAGAGTTTCATTTGTATAAACCAAAAGTAAAAAAAATGCAGCACTAATGCAGTAATGCACTACTTTAACCAAAACATATAGGAAGACAGAAAATCAACGATGATGCTCAAGAGCAACTTGGTATAAGTCAATGCAAGGCAAGACAATTTGCTTTATTGATATGAAGTTATGAACTAAGAAATTAAGTCAATGCACCAAAATCCAAATGCAGATATTGAAGAAGACACACCAATGGTCAATGAGGCCATGACTCTAATTTAAGCTTTAAATATGCAATTTAAACATACAATGCAGCTGAGTGGCCATATGAACAGGAGTTACTAAAGAAAAAAGTATTCGATGCTTATAATCATAGAAGTAGGCAGAAAATTATATGACTATGAGACTATCAGATAAAAACAAACTACCAACAGGCAATGGCAAAATCGGAAAATCTATCAAGGGGTGAAATTAACAAACATGATGATTCTTTCTATAGAAGGGAGGTTTCAAATTATTTAATTTTACAATTTTATTCTTAAGTATTAAACACCTATGTCGGTCACAGAATTGAAGTAGGAGGACATCATGCTAGCCCTGGGGTCCATCACTGATATCAATTATCAATCGTTCTTCTCATCCACTAAACCATGTTACATCTAACATATTTGTATCCCTTGGACTTTGTAATCAATGGGGTATTCGGATATACTTCTACAAAATGTGATTATCTCATCATTACATCTTCAAGTCGCAATAATAAGTTTATAATGTTTTGGTAATCTACTTCAACGAAATTTAGTTTTTTGAGTGTCAGATAATCAGTTTTGAGTGATCAGTTTGATATTTGTTGAAACAAAACTGATAAGCCACCTCATAACCTCAATCTGTGTAAACTACATAGAAGTAGATAAATCAAACGCTAATGATCACAATGTTTGTGATCATGCATATATTTAGAGTAATCAAATCGATATATGAGAGTTATTACCCCTTCTCCACGAACATAACCACCGCTCATCTGCTGGTTGCAGTTGACGGCCTTGATGAAATTGGACGCAATATTGCATCCACTTTTCTCCAAATGCTCCCGCAAAAACTTCACCGATGGAGCTGATAATATCAGATACGAATTACATAATAACGACAAGTAATTCACTCGTACAATAGAAATTTAAAACTTATAAACCCTAAAAACCGTATGAAGCTGAGGAAAAGGTATACGCAGTTACTTCTAAGACTTCTTTGGATCATATTTTCGCACTCCTCCACCGTCATGCCGCCCTGAGCGGCGGAGGAGAAGCTGCTGCCGGAGGCCGGTACAGAATCGGATCCGGCTGCCATTTTGTTTAATGATGCGGCGATAACCGGGAGTACTGACTTGTAGAGTCGGGTTGGCTCCGGTTTCAACTTTCAACCAGGGCCCATATTGGGCCAGTTTACTTGGAACTTGCTGTTGCTATCCATTTTCCGGAAAGGATGAAAGAAAACCGGAGAAGGGTTTTCACTTTTCTCAAAACTTTGAAACTGAAGAAATTATTTGAATAAGTTTTCTAATAATCTCAAAATTTCTTAGAAAATTGAAATTAAAAAACGACTGTTAATTTTCATCAACTAGAAACAACATTAATTTGTTTTCCAAGTATTAGAAAACCCATAAAACCGTTTATAACAGAAATATGGTGGGTTGGGCATGGGCTAAATATTAACAACTATAATGCTGGCTTATTTTGGGCCTAAAAGGCTACGTTGGTTACCCATTATCACCTCTCAGGTTAAAAAAAAAAAAAAAGGGAATGAAAAGTGATTTGTATACAATAAAGTTTTGACATACACAAGTACACAACAATCTTATATAAATTGACTATCTTATTCTTACTAAGAGGGTGTTTGGTTTTGCGTTATGAACGAGATTATTAGCTTATTACGTCACAATAACGCAAATAATTAGTTTAAAGTGTTTGGATTGCATACGTTAATAAGTGATTATTTGCGTTTAGAGTTAATCCTACCACTCTTTTTCATAAGTTAAAAAATGCAGCTTATTTGCTTAATAAGTGATTATTTTGTCATTTTACAAGTTAAAACACAAATCCAAACACTTTAAAAATTGATTATTTGATAATTATGATACCAAACAGCAGAAGCTAAACTGAACACTATATTTCCATCAACACTTTTGTTACAACTATTATTTGATTATTAGTTTCTAAAACGCTACAACACTTTTTCAAAAGCAAATTCAAACACACTCTAATACTTTTATCATTATTACACTTTACCCCCCAAAAGTAAGGATAGAATACTTTTTGTACATGAAATTATTGTGTATGACAAATTTTTGTATCTTAAATTCTCTACATGCTCGTTTTACGACCAACATGTAAATTGAAAGTTAATTGTATTTGTGGATTTTTGCTCCAAATTCATATCCTTAACCATTAGGTTATCGTCGGTGGAAGTTATGGAGGGTTTGTTACAAATAATGTTATAGAACTTTGTTCATTTCTTTATTTTGAGCATCAAAGATTCACAATGATTAAAAAATATAATACATACACACACAAATATATATATATATATATATATATATATATATATATATATATATATATATATATATATATATATATATATATATATATATATATATATATAATATGGTAATATAATTAAAAAGTTATTAGGCTTTTATTATTTGAAAGTGAGAACCAACTTGTTTTCTTTATGATTTTATGGAAGCAGAAGTGATAGTTAATGGATGTCTATCAGCCTCCTTATATGTTACTTGAAAATGGAAACTTAATTTGCATAGCATGAAGTCGTGTATGCAATTATAATCATGACAATCAAATGAAGAAGATGCCAATTGGAAAAATGATTGTCAAATTATAGGTAATCCGGAAATAAAACCGTTTTAAGCCTAAGACCCTGCAATTATGTTTTAGTTTATTAACTCATGTGTTAAATGAGTATTATATTACCAAAGGGCATTTGGCCTAGCGGTACCAAGGTGTTACAGAAGACCCTAAGGTTGTGGGTTCGAGTCCCATTGTAAACAAAAAGGTCTAGATTTAGAAGCAGAATTAGATGAGTGTGTGAGTTCTGCAGTTCAAAAAAAAACACGGGTATTATATTTGATATATAATTATATTTAATAATATATGAATTTAAATATTGTTTGTAAAGCGAAATAATAAAGTAGTGATTTTAAACAAATAAAGAAATTATAAAAAGAGGAAATAATTTTGTTACATTCCAATTGTTATAAATAAATAGTTAAGATAAAAACATGTTTAACGACAGCGGTTAAATTATATACTAAAAAAATTATATAAGATAATTTAAAATAAATCAATTTAGGTAAAACTGGCAGCTAGGTGTTAAATTCAATGTAATTAAATTGAATTGGTTTTTCTTATTAAAACTTAAATTACATAGTAATTAATTTTGTTTTTATAAAATCAACTAAATGAGTAAATTGAAAGAGTTATATTAGAAAATGTGGTGACACGTAACATTAGACTTCTCTTTTATTAATATATAAGTATAAATATTTTGTTTTTTTAAATCAATTAAATGAGTAAATTGAAAGAGTTATAATGGTATATTAAGAAAATTGTGAGAGAAAATAAGAAATTGGTTAGCTGATGTGATGAGATTAGAAGTTCTGCTTTATTAATATATATAGATTTTTCGAATGTTAAGTCATCACCGCCTCAAAGACAAACTTTACAATATGAATGTAACTAAACGATGTTCTTGTGCCCTAATTCAGTTCGAGTCCCTCGCTTGGCTTCGTGATGCAAAGTCAACCTTCTACTCAAAATATTCATATCTATTGTGCTCAACATAACATGTTCGAATAGCTCAAAATTCCATCACATATCAATGAATACATAATAGGGTTGAAAAACTTGATTATTGATTCAAATCAAACTTTTACAATATTAAGGGGATGTTTGATACATTTGAATCATAGAAAATAGAATCATTTAAGTTCATAAGTATTCTTAAGTAATAATAATGACATTTAACAAAGATCAACAAGTTATGAAAAAAAATGAATTTTATATTAAAAATTAATTTTTTGTTTCCTTTAATCAAGAAGCTCTTTCATTACATGATTAAAAAACTAATAAAATTCAGATGATTCTATTCTCTCGATTCTATCGAACTAATTCAGATATTGTATTCGAGATTAAATTTCCAATTTCGCAAACTTCAATTTCGTCAAACCCAAATTATCACTTTATAAGGTGCAATTTGTTTTTTAAAAGATTGATGTCTGCGACCTACGAACTTAGTTGTAAAAATCTATAGTCAGAAGAAATGACCTAAAGGTCTGCAGTTTTCGCAGACGAAAAAAAACAAATGTATTTCCATATAAAACATCTTCTCGTGTTTTCGAGTTCACAGACGTAAGAGTTTCGAATATCTTGTCAAAGAAACAAAGATGACCTAAATATACCCCTATTTAACACGATCGATCATCCTCGAAATATGTGGTCTTAAAAAAGACCTTCATTTTTCTTATTATTATTCACAATAATTTGAATTTGGCCATCTTAATCATGACAACCATTACAAAGAGTATAAACTATTTGTACATTTTTATGAAAAAACAAAAACGTAAAATTGCTTTACACAGCGAGCAATCCAATTCAAACCACGATCAATAACATAATAATAATTTTATAAAACGAGGAAACCGGCCACGGCAGCAGCACCGGCAGCGGCTGAGACCGTTGAGGTGGTGACAGCCGACGAACTGCCACTTGCACTATCACCTCCAGCAGCACCGCCATCAGCGGTGGGACCAGCTGCTCCGGCAGTTGGGGATGCGGCAGATGGGGTTGTTGCCGCCGGACTATCAGAAGCACCTGATGGTGTTGCGGCCGCGGTATCACCGCCTGCAGCGGCGGCAAACCCCACAAAGGCGATGGAAAGGAGAGCAAGAAGAATCATCTGGCGAGCCATTTTTGGTGGTGATTTTATTGCAGGAAAGAGATCGAATTATTTCTTCGCGATTGAAGTGAATAAAAATTGCAGTATTTTCTCTAAGATCAGTACTGTACGTAGAGAAACACTGCTTATTTAACAGATGATTTTTAAAGGAGAATGTGATGAGAGTTTATATAATCTTCAGAAGATGAAAAATGGGTGGCAAAGCTTCATTTGTGATCATCAATGGAGGATTAAAAAATTTCCATAGATTCTGGAGAAGACATGGAACACCTTGAATTTCTGTTCTTGTTTTACGCATTCGACATGAATTAAGTGGCTATTTTCACCATGGAATTTTTCCAAGGCAATGTACTTTTATAATACATCTTATGTGTTATCTTAATAAACAATGAGTTGTCTTTTAAATTAGTTAAAATAGAACTACCAGAAATGTCTTTACGTATGTCTTTTTCACCTCTCTAGTGACTTCCATTCGATCCACTATTCTGATCGAGAAAGAATCTCTTCTGATACATTATAAAGATCGGAATTTTCAGTTTTTTTAATTTTCATTTAATGAGTTAATTAACCGTGGACTCGTTGTTATGATACAACTTTTGGAATAAACATTTGTATGGTACAATTTTTGGTCTTACTCAAGCCCATCACCAAGGTTAATACAGTTAACTGTTTAGAGCCCATTAATTATAAGGGTCCATTCTTATAAAATCTATTAGATATTTAGATTTATTAACGACTAAACAATATTATTGACTTGCACAGTTTTTAGTTTTAACATTATACTATTATAAGTCTTTCGTTGTTAATTTATTATTTTATTTGAATTTTGCTTATTTTGAATATACATATATGTACATATGTATTTTGCATATATACATATATATATATATATATATATATATATATATATATATATATATATATATATATATATATATATATATAGAGTCAGGTTCAAAAAAGTACCTCTCGAAATCAAGTGCACCCGAAGGTACCAACCTTCAAAAACTTTTTTTTTAATTTTTTTTTCATAACCATGTTTAAATTAATGTTATACACATGATATATGAATTTCACATACATTCACACTTTATGTGTCCTTAAAAATTATGTGAATGTTCAATGCATATTTATGTGAATGGACATCCATGTGAATGGTCATTTCACACAATGTGAATGGTGTGAATGACCATTCACATAATCTTTTTTTACCATTCACAAAATTTATGATGTTGCTCCTTTTGAAAAAAAGTCTTATAATGTTGTCTTATACATGTTTATTCAAAAAAAATATATGTGAATGATCATTCACATTAGGGTACGCTGGAATCTCATAGGTACGCTGATGAACCTGATTATATATATATATATATATATATATATATATATATATATATATATATATAAATATATATATATATATATATATATATATATATATATATATATAGGGGTGAGTTCAATGGAAAACCTATATGCATCGCAAAACCCGGGAACCACTTTATAGCCATTGGATCAGGTGATGCATCACGCAGAAATTCGATGCATCTCGCGTGAATTTGGTGCATCACGCGGGAATTTGGTGCATCACGCGGAAATTGTGATGCATCTGTGGTGGTGCATTGAAGTTTTCCAAGGTTTTCCGATACATGTTGGTTTTCCATTGAACCTCCCTCTATATATATATATATATATATATATATATATATATATATATATATATATATATATATATATATATATATATATTTATTTATAGGATCCTTTTAAATTTTTATCCGATATCCTAGAAATGATTGGACCGATCTGGGCATCCATGTTCCATGCTCATGAACCCTCAAACCACAACGAGCATCTGCCAAGCAACCTTGTGTGTTATGTCATGCTCCATAAGTTGTCGTAACCTTCTGCATTGTTGGTCAGGACCATTGCTGGTACGATGGACTCCGGGCACAAGTATCCCCACCGGGGGATATTCATGTGGATCCCTATTAGAGCATTGTGGTTTTCCCGATTCCCATTGACCTCCATTTTATTTCTTACTAATAATATTAATTCATAGTCGGTGATCTTTGACATTACCATTTCTTAAATTTCAGAGGTCGTGTGGAATAATAAAGAAATAAGCTTGCCAAAAATAAGAATTTTGAATGTATTTGTAAAGTTCATTAATTAATACGATAAATATTATAATATCCATAATCATGACGACTAAAAGTTGTTGTACATGTTAGTTAATTATTGAATCGCGTCATTCCTTTACCATTCTTTGAGGAGGTTTTGGATTTGGCTTTGCTTTGGTGTGTGTGTATAAATATACGTGACTTAAGTTTTTCAGGCCACTAACGATTTTTGAGCCCAATGTCACGGTCCATCTTGCGCTTATTTTGCTTTATAAATCCATCAGCCAATTTTTTTGTCTCATAAATCCTTCAGCTTAATAAAACTCACGAACTTTATTTAATTAATTTAAGTGGTTGTTTGATTGACACATACATGTCACACATACATAGATGCAAAAAAATAAAACAACACGATAGATCAAAACGATCAATTTTTTATTGTCTAAAGTTTAATCGACATGAACTAATTAAATACATAATAACATTGGGACTAGACAACAAAAAAAAAAATTAATATTTAATGAGTTTTTGTCAACACATTTGTTGTTTTAAACCCAAAAGACGTATTTATATATAGTATTGTTTCATCTTATCGTTTTGTTTTTTCATTACATCATTGATAAGGTCCCAAAAAATTTGTTTTA
The DNA here is from genome assembly GCA_020465985.1 of Centrapalus pauciflorus. NCBI lineage: Eukaryota > Viridiplantae > Streptophyta > Magnoliopsida > Asterales > Asteraceae > Centrapalus > Centrapalus pauciflorus. Next base: position 777,532 of record JAANYP010003435.1, read on the forward strand.
CTTTTTTTTTTCTTTCTTGTACAAAAACATTAGACTTTAGCATTAACTCAAATTTTAAAAAGGTTTTTGAGAAAAAAAAATTGAGTAAGGGGCTTGATTGATAATTATTTCAAGTACGATGGTTTCTAAGAAAAATTTATGATCGAAAGGCTTAAACAAAAAAAAAATATTACTAACTTAAGCACATTGCATACATTTTGTCATATGGATGTCATTTGTTTGTCACGTAAGCTCGGTTGCGGTTGCAACCTATAATATAACAACTTCATGAGTTAATAAAAAAAATGTGAAAGAGTTAATCAAAAAATAAATGTTTAGTTTGAGAGATTTTTTTTTGCGAAATTTCCTTATTTTTATTACAAAGTTTTAAAAAAGTATAAAAATATTTTTATTGTTAATAAATTTTTTTTATCTATCTATACTATTAAAAGAGTAACTATACTCAATTCTGGTGAAGCCACGTGTCGTCACCATGAATCTACACGTGGCAGTTATAGATTTTAAAAAGAATAAAGAAATTTATATCAAATCTATCCGAATATAATATAATCATTTTTTTAAATTCAAATCAAATCAAATCAAACAAAATCTAATACTCTACCAACTTATTAATTAAATCTATCCAAATCTAATATAAGCCACTTTTAAATTCAGATCAAATCAAACAAAATTTAATAATATACTAGTTTATTAATTATAAGATAATATAATAAAAGTTTAAAAAAATATATAAGAAAATAATTATTTTTCGTATATATTTAAAAATATACAAAATTAATAAGTTATAATAAATAATAATATCACCTTATATACTTTTATTTAAAAAATAATGTTTATATCTTTATCTTTTTATTTATTATATTGGATATATACAAAAATATATGCGTGATTAGCAGGTAATAAACTAGTAAATCATTAGTTTATCATTTTGTGCCTGTTCTTCCTCGAGAGTCAAGCCTCATCCTTCATTTGTTCAGCAGAAATGAGGAAGATTGGTTTGATGCTCTTTGCAAGACAAGTATTCACATCCTCTTCCTCGCAATGCTCTTCGTTCACCTCTTCTCCTTCCAGCAACAAACTTTTTGTCGCAGGTGATTACCGACACTAAACAGTTGTATGAAGTTCATACATATAACATATTCTTTTGACCCTTTTATGATGTGGGTTTTTGAAGGTTTGTCATGGTCAGTGGATGAAAAATCACTAAAAGAAGCTTTCTCTTCATTTGGGCAGGTATCCGAAGGTAAATTCTTCCTGATAGCTAACACTAATCATATTTGTTTTTGCATCTTAAACGTGTATTCGTTTTGATCACCAGGTGTTCGATGAAATGCTTCAATGAATATGAAATGCGGTTACAGAAACTAGTTCATAAACATATTAGAATACTTATTTCTAGGAATGATTTGGCTTATGGGTAACTCAAATTTTGTTCATTTCTTCAAAATTTTATCAATTTGTCTGTTCTTGTATGATGGATGCATGGATGGTTGGATCACATGTGAATACTTATTTCTAGGAATGATTTGGCTTATGGGTAACTCAAATTTTGTTCATTTCTTCAAAATTTTATCAATTTGTCTGTTCTTGTATGATGGATGCATGGATGGTTGGATCACATGTGAATATGTGAAGAAAAAAATCCATAGCTTTGTGCTAAAAGTAATGCATAGCCATGTGATATTGATTGATGACTAATGTTTGTTTCTTGAATATATGCATTTGGGTCTTTGTTCTGTGTATATATTTGTCTAAAGTTTTAATATTTACGAAGGAACACGAAGTTTCTTGTGTTGTAATATGTCTAGCATATTGTTTGCAGTACGGATCATGTATGATAAAGACACCGGTAGGTCAAGAGGTTTTGGGTTTGTGAATTTCTCAAGCGAAGATGAAGCCAATTCAGCCAAAGACGCAATGGATGGGAAGGTTAGCAAATACCACCCTTTTAAAAAAAATGCCTTAACACCCTAAGCCGAATCCCGTTTTGCTACCTACATGATAGTTTAAATTACAGGCCTTTTTAGGTCGGGCATTGAGGGTCAACTTTGCGCTGGATAAGGTTCGTAGTGACCCAGCAACTACCAGAACTACTTTCATTCGGAGTCGCTGATGCAACGCTTATTCATCATACATGATCATATGGTATTTATAGGGGTATGTCTTCTCTTCATCATGTAGCTTATGAATAATAAGTCTTATTGTTTTACCTTATCTTATATTTATTATATAATTGTGACTTTATTAAAAATAATTTTTCAGTTTTTCAATTAAAGTTTACCATCTAGTCTGGTTCTTGGATTTGGTTTTTTGATTCTGAATCTAAACAGTTTAACACTTCTCCGTACTAAACTAAGGTCATGTTTGTTTACCTTTTAATGGAATCATTAAGAGATCATTTTACCTTTGAATGACTTCTTAATGATTCCGTTAAAAACTAAACAAACAACCCCAAGACACAAACCCCTTTCAAGAAAGTAGACTATCCTTGCAAGAAAAGAAGTTAGCAAAATAAAATTCGTTAACTTTGATCTTAGATGATAAAATTAAAACAAAAATAGAAAAATATTAAAATGCGGAACCCCATGTCCCATGGTTTTTAGGAACATCAAATTAGGGAGGTCCATCTCTTGTCCTGGTTTTGTGAATTTTTTTTTAAAACTCTTATCCTCCATTGATGGTCAAACAACCATGCTCTACCACCCATTGCCGCTACCATCGTCATACCCATGGCTATATGAACCTCTAGTTACCTCCACCACAAAGCAGCGTTTCCACATTACATTCACTAAGAGATATTGATACTTGTGGTTAATATTTTCTTCGAAAGACAGTTAAAATCACCTAAAAAGATGGCCCGCCAAATGATCGTTATTGCACTCATCTTCGTCGCCTTTGTGGGGTTCACTGCTGCTGCAGACAAAGCTGCAGCAGCGTCAACACCATCAGCATCCTCTGACGCCCCTACGACTTCTCCATCTGCCGACTCTACACCTTCTGGTGCATCTTCTCCCGCTGCCGCCGATGGTTCATCCGGTGGTGATGCAGCTGGCAGTGGAGATTCCACTGGAGCTGCCACCACCTTGAAAGTCTCCGCCACTGCGGTTTCTACAATTGTTGCCAGCCTTTTCTTTTTCTAGATTGATCATTGATCGGTTTTTTTTTGAAAGTTTGTAGAATAATTAAATTGATGGACAAAAATCCATGTTGGAATTTTTGTATTATGATAAATGAGAAACCCCTTGTATGTTCTTGGGGTTTGTATACAAAATTATAACATATGATTATATGAATACAAAGCTATGTGCTCTTTCTATTGAATTGAAGATTAAGTATACCAAGGTCTTCTAGCCTGACGGTATCTGGTGTTTAAGGTGACCTCAAGGTTGAGGGTTCGAGTCCCATTATGGACAAATGTGTAGTTTTAGGAGTAGGGTTATAGTGTGTGTTCTGTTGTTAAAAAAAGTATAAAAATCAATCACAACAGTTTTGAATTTGGAACCAAACGTACAAGTAATTCAGATCGTAAAAACAGATGAACTGATTATATTTAGGTACTTTTTTCATATAGATATTCTCTTTAAATAAAATTCTTTTATTACCTTTTTCTGTTGAAAAATTCTCTTAAACCAATTTGTTGTTTGCTCCACCAATGAAACCACAAAGGAAAGAATACGAGGAAAAATACAAGAGGCATGAAGGAACACGAAAAGGGGAAATCCAATTGGTTGAAGGTTAACCTTTGTATAGCTCGTTGGGGCTAAAACTCTCACCTCTTTCTCTCTCTTCGAGGAAAACACGATAGAAATTGAGAGCATATAAATAGCAATGTAGTCTTCACTTTCGAGTTATGCCTTTTCATCCAAAACAAACCCTAAACTACTTTCTTTCTTTCCACAACGTAACTCAGAACACCGTCTGACTTGAACATTGAAAGTGTCGCCCAGAGGCCACCTCTGCGGATACGTTGATCTTTCTTGTTTATTTGCTTCCTAACTTGTTATATTCAATATGGATACTATATCTGAAGATGTCTCAATGTGTATGCAACACATAAAAAGTTATCGTTCAAACAATATGCTAGTAGCAATTATAAGTTCCTACTAAACTTTTTTAGTTGTGAGATAAACAACAATTTGTATTTACATTTGATCATTTCTAATTTTGAAAAACAATATTATAGATATATTCTCCGTTTACACATGATTTTTAGTTAGTTCAAAATTAACAAAGAAGTTTACAAATTATAACACCTCAATCTCGTAATTTATATAACCGAAAACTCGAAAATCATGCGTACAACAAACATTGCCCTTCAACAATAAGAGGGTTGCATAGAAAACACATACTATTAACATTACCCTTACAATAATAAGAGGGCATGGTTAGTAATATCTAGGATATAATAACCTTGTCATAGAAACTTATATTTTATAAAAGTAATAGTTATATGTTAGATATATTTTTATTTTTTTTGGTTTTAATCGTATGACTATACTGTAATCGTACGATACATTAATGGTTTGTCTAATCCCATGCGCTTCTTCTCCTTGATGGATGGATCTTGTAACAACAACACTTTGTCATTGTCTCGAACCCCGACCATGTGCAAGTGTTCTCCGTCTTCTCTTTCTTTTCCTTTAAATAATAGTCTTTGCTCTTTCGTCTCCAAATTTACCACCGTTAACAATATCTTTTTCAATTCACCTGTTAAAAAGTGGAAAAAATATCAGTTTATCGTTTAATAGGGAAAGAACTATAAGAATATTGCTTTATATATTGTTGGATCTTTTAATAAATCATTTTTGCACACATGAATTCAAAGAAGACCACATCAAACCCAAAACATGGAAAAAGGGTTTTAGATATCACCCAAAAATATTGGCATCCAAAACAAGTTCACTAATCACTATTAAACATAGAGTTTTACTTCATACAACACCTCTATTTATAATCATGACATAATCATAACTAATATATAACAGGATCAACTTGTTAACATCACTTTCTTCTCTAAATGTCTTTTTATTTACCATTATATTATAGGTCAAAATATTAGGGATGATGTATAAAGAAAATAGGCTTAAACATATTCATTTTTGAACGACAATATGAAAAAGGGTTTTCAGTATATTAGTAAAAACTATTATACTCTCGACTTTTAACCCAAGAGACATGTATCAAGATACGTCGTCATGCTAGTTTTCTATTAACTACTTGGTTAGTTTTCAATTTGAATATGTTCTTACCGAAAGTCGAAGTTGCTTGAATAGATATATCATGCCACTGTGAAACAGTTGTGACCCGAACAGTAATAAACTCTTCTCTTCCAATCTCCCTCCTTTGCACAAGCATCCCACCAGGACGTAATTCCCATTTGACTTCACCCGTTCCCATATCCATTGCACCGCTCTTCTTATCACATCCGCCAATACTTCCCTCGTGACACTTGGCGCCCCCGTTGCGTAACCTCGAAAAGCTCTGGGAAAGTCTCTTTGATTTCAACTTCATCATTTTTGGTATATTCTTTTAAATTCTCTTTTCTCTTTGTTAATGGGTTAGTAGGAAGGTTGTATTTTGTATCTATATATATACACATAACATTTAGGGAGGTTTAAGAGGACAAAAATGGGGGGCAACCAAACAAAGGATTAAATTAATAATTGAGTGGTGGTGTTAGTTTATTATAGTTTAATTAGTTTATTATAGTTTAATTTAGTTTAGTTTGGTTGGGTTACATGGGACGAATGAGGATGAGACACGTCATATGTTGAATTTTATGGGTACTAAAGCACATGGGGGCGACCATGATATATATTCTTAAACGCGTGTTTTTGCTAAATTTTAGGGACCATACATCAAAGTGTCGGCTCCAATGTGTGTTCTTTAAGATTAATAACTCATTAATAAACTTTACTTTGGAAAGGATTTGATCTTTTTTAACGGCAAATGTTAGTGGTTAGTGATTAGCACAATTGTTAGATACCTTGAGGGTAAGGTTCAAACCCCACACCTCCACTTAAGGAGAAACGTCATTGGCAAGACTTGAACTCAAGATCTCAACCAATGAGAATTCTTCCCACCTTTGGTGGTGACCACTTGATCTATGAGGGTGTTCGGTTTTGCGTTATGAATCAGATTATCAGCTTATTACGGTACAATAACGCAAATAATTAGTTTAAAGTGTTTGGATTGCATACGTTAATAAGTGATTATTTGCGTTTAGCGTTAATCTTACCACACTTTTTCATAAGTTAAAAATTGTAGCTTATTTGCTTCATAAGTGATTATTTGGTAATTTTAAGTAAAAACGCAAATCCAAACACTTTAAAAACTGATTATTTGATAATTATGATAGCAAACAGCAGAAGCTAAACCAAACACTACATTTCCTGCAGCACTTTTTGTTACAGTTATTATCTGATTATTAGTTTCCAAAACGCTACATCACTTTTTCAAACGCAAATCCAAACACCCTCTATGTCAAGTGATACTCCGTTTGTCACAAAATAAATATTCATATTTTTTTAAATTTGTCCTATAACTTATAATTTTAATTATACCCGTAATAATGTTGGTTAGAAATTTATGTGATTTATCAAAAGAATTTATCATTAAATATTTCTAATATTAAGTGTTTTATCCCGTAAATATTTATTTTGAGATGGAGGAAGGAATCGAATTCTATATAAATATATTGATAGTGATCCAATATTTTGAGAAGAGGATGACACTCTACCATCATCATTCAAGACAATTTGCTTGTTTTTGTCACTCAACTCCTTTTACTTTATACATATATTCTGTAACTGTATTGACTATTTGCTAACATTGCATCCTAAATTAGTTTCTTTTTTAAATGTATTTATAACCTTGGTGCATTAACTTCATTTCTTGAAAGTGTATAGCAATAAACATGCATTGCTTTTAATCAATCACATGGATAGAAATTAGTTTGAAACCGATCCGAATATGAAATGGTCCGAAAATGATAGAGTCATTTTGTTCATCTCCCTACTTGCAAGACCCTCCAAAGGATTTATTTTTTCTTCATGCGAAGAGCATTGAGGTTGTGTGCGTAAGCCGTAGTGATGACAATTTTGACCTAACGGGCCGAACAGTTATATTGACCCATTGTAAAAATCTAAGTTAGAACGTAACTTTTTTTTTAATAATGAAAATTTATAAATCGATGTATTAAACAAATTGTTTTTTGAAATTTTTTTCAAATTTATGTAATATTTATGACTTTTAATCGTTAACCGGTTTGCTTGAATGAGCTAAAATTACCACCCCTAGTAAGCCGTAAGGTTATGACTTATGAAGCATACAAGAGAACAAGAGGGAACAAACTCCGACCCACATTCTTCTTGTTATCAAATTAATGTTGGTTAATCTAAACAGGATTTAATACTCGTGTATTACAACAGGATAAATGTAATTATATTATTTATTCAAATATTAAAGGTTTTAAAGAATTATAACTTAATTTTTCACGGTATGTTTAAATATATAGTTATAGTTAACTGTATATAAAGTAAGTATATGTTCAAAATTTTTAATACAAGATTAATATTACAAACTATTACAATTGTATTAATACAATACACAAATTTTCTATCAATTATAACAAACTAAAAAAATAGATTAACATCAACTCAAAATTAGTATCAATTATTCGTTAATATACTTACATATATCAAAAATAGTTAATATTTGAATACAATTATATATCAATTGTTAAATTATAAATCTTAGTTAAAAATCTAGAGAATCACTTTAGCAATTATCATTTTATAAATTAATTAAAGGTTCATTATAGCAGTCCCTAATTTTATAAATTAATTAAATATGATAAGTAACTATTTGTTAGAGTTTGATGATTGAGATAATGTATAATATATATAATTGTTACATATTTAATTAGGTTTATTTTAATTTTTAAGAAAAAATGTATTCACCGTCATTTTCCTTTGAATACTATTTGACATCAATAAAATAATTAAAACAAAACCTTAAATTAAGGGTTCAAAATGGGTTATTAGCTGTGAAAAGTTTGGTGATCCAAAATTTTTAAACAAATCACTTTTTAATGAAGTAAAATGTATAAAGATGATGGGTTGTTGTTAGGTCGGAGTCGATTGATTATAAAAGGGATAATGGAATAAAATAGCAACGTATTCTAGGTTTGATCTGTTTTAAGTATTGTAGTTTTTTAGTCTGCAATAAAAAGTTGATTTTTAGTGTTATTATTGGAGAACAAGACATGTATTAAACTTTTAATGATAATTTATTTTTGGTAATTAAAACTATATATAGTATATCCAATTGAACATTATGTGTTGGTTAATTTTGGTAATTGAACTCTTTGTAATGCATTATTTTCGTTGTTTTATTTGTGTGTAATAACTAAAACGAACCATATTGAAAAGTTTAGTATTCTTCTAGGGTAATATGATTAAATTAAGGCAGTGTTTGTTACGTCGTAACGAGAGATGGAATTAAATGAATCATTACGACGGAATGAAAAAAAAATATTTGTTTACACCGTGATAATGGAATTAATCATTACGTAAGTAATGTGATTCCTTCACCTCTCTTGATTTTCATTCCTTGAGGGTGGGAACGTGGGATGCTTTTTTTTTCATTCCCTCAAGGAATGGAATGAAATTTTAATAATTTAAAAGTTTTTTATTCAATTTATTTCATTCCTTTTAATATTCGTACCTAGTAATACCTCATTTCATTCCATTGATATAAACAAACACAACAAGGAACCGTAATGATTCATTCCATAACATTGTTCATTCCATTACGTTGTCAATTTCATTTCCTTATCAGTCCATTACGTCCAACCAAACAGACCCTAAGTAACAGTTTGTTGCAATAACACCTCATTACTGTATCATAAAATTTTAAGTTTAATATTCATCTATTTTGCATTTACCTGTTTAGAAGTATAATGTTTATACTATCTTCTCTTTTACTATTTTCATCGCCTACCATGTATTCATATTTTATATTATTTTTCTTACTTTTTCTATCGCCTATCTTATTTTTTCAAAAGGATAAAAACTTTATAATCTAAACAAGATTTTAATTTTTATATAAACACTTTGTTGATTCTTAAAAACGATAAACTGAAAACTATAATTAAAAGATAACTAGTTTTCGTTAAGTAAATGTAAACTTAATACTTGAGATACTTTACATTTGTCTTATTTAATCACTAAACTAATTTTTATGCACATTTAGACATTTAGCTATTAAACTTTAATTTACCATTTTATTTTGAAAAAAATGATTAAAAGTAAAGATCAAATGTGTACAAAAAGTTTAGTGGATAAATATCTACATAAAAAATAATTTAGTGACAAAATAAGACAAATATAAAGTTTGATGTTCAAAAATAATAAATTATCTGTTATATTATTTATAAAAACTATATTTATGTTTTCTGATGAAACATAACGTGACACGTTACATATATGTGTTTTTACCTTTGTTACATGTAAAAAGATAATAGATTTTGAAAATAAGAGTTAATTACAAAAATGGTCCCTGGTTTGTCCTAAAATTTGGATTTGGTCCCTGAACTTTCAATTTTGCGAAAACGGTCCTTATTTTCATAGTTTGTTTGCAATTTTGGTCCCTCAACCTATTAACTTTTCTAATATTACCAAATTACCCTTATTTTGATGCATACTATAGGGACCATTTCTACAATTAATTATTTAACTCTTTTTTATTCTTAATATAAATTATTTTTTAGTGTTACTAAAATTTAATAAACTTTAAAAAAATAAAGAATTATTTAATTATTCATGTTGTTTCATAAACGATTTAAATATTTTGTCTTAATTAATTTTAATTTATTATAATCAGAGTGTAAACCAAACAAAATTTATAATCGAAAACATCATTTATGTTTAGAAACTATTTTCTAGAAGTTTCGTATATAAAATATTATAAAAATATTTGTCTCTATAATTATTTATGGTGGTTCATAAATTTATAATAAAAATATGTTTGTTGGTCAAATATTTTACTTTCTTCTTAAATAAAATCGGCCAAAGATTCTATTTTATAATCTGTTCACATTTATATCAAAGCAAGGTGATAATGGTAAAGTGATAAATCTAAATGGTTTAAAATTTTAAGGTGTCGATTTAATCGGATTAAAATGAAAAGTCAAATTGAAAGACGAAAAAAGATTAAAAACCTATTTATATTTCTCGATTTTTATGTAAAGATCTGACAAACCAAAGTTTGATGATAAAAGTTGTTAATCATGAATATCAAAGATGTTATATGGACCTAAAATTCTATATCGTTTTTGGTGTAATTAAAAAATAAAACGATAAAATAATTGATACGTTAAATAAAAAAATTTGATTGTCTTAGACCATTTGGAAGTGTTTTTTAACTCTGTCAAATTAAACGTTAAATTTTATTTATTTAAGTTCTTTAATATTTTTAACTTTAATTAAACTGTTAGCTCATAAATAATTTTTTTTAATAATTTATTAAAGTTAATTAACACTAAAAATAAAGTAGAGTCAATTACATAAATGGTCATTGTGGTTTGATCAACATAAATATTTTTTTATTATAAATGTATGAACCAGTATAAATAAGTAAAGTAAAAATTTTGTAACACCCTACTTTTACGTCTAATGCCACATGGGACTCATAGTCCACGTCATCCAATCATAGACAACATCATCAAGGGTTAAACAGCTAATTACTACCAGCATTATCATCAAGCATAAAGCAACGCGGGACGGGAACCAACCCCCGTCGGTAATGTCAGTCAACCACAACGTAAGTATAGGTTATAGTCATCCAAAAGTCACTGGCTCATAAGCCAAACCGCAAAATACCAAGACTACTTACGAAAGTAGTCACTAACTACTGTCCACGTGGCGGGTCCCGACTACTGCCCGCTGTATCTCTAGCCTCAGTCCTCGCACCTGAGATCCACAGTTAAAACAACAGTCAGCGGAAAGCTGGTGAGTTACTATAAACAACTTTAAAACAGTTTTATAAAACAGTTAGCACAACGTAACAACTGGTAAACAACTCTACATGCGGCCGGCATCAACGGCCCGACGCCTCATCGGGAGCGACCCGGCACAGCCTGCATAGCCCACTCCACAAAGTAGTGGGTTGTCAGGTCCACTGAGTTGGGAATGACCCAACAGGCCTCTACTCTGCGTATCAACGACTATACGCGTGATCCACGAACTCTGCTCTGTGCTAACAAGTATCAACATATGAAAGGAGTCCACACTGGACCCGAATAATAAACAACGTACCTCTTTGAAAACTCAGTAATCAACAACAACGCCTTTATTTAAAAGTAAGTAACTCACCTGAAGCACGACTACAGTCTCGCTATCAACGACAGTCTCTACAAGTCCCAGGCTTAGCTACGAAATCCTGGCAACAATAACCACAACTACATTGTAACGACTAGCTACGGAACTCATAACGACTATACTACTAGCATTTACGGACTCGACATCAGCTATCGGACTCAGACTCACGGGCGCGGCCATGAGCACGGCCACGATCGCGGTCTCGGCCGCGGTCTGGGAGCGCGGGCGCGATCCCACCGCCAGCGATCACCCTTAGCCGCCTCATCCTGATCGCGGGCGCGACCAGATGAGCATGGCCGCGATGCGGCGACGAACAGAGCAGGTTATGCTCTGTTTTCGGTTGCCACGGGAATCCTCTTCCCAACTCGATTTTGCATACATCAGGGTTATAAACTAACCCCAGTCACACCTATCTACTTAGCACAACTACTTAGCTCAGTTTGACAACAATCACTAACCTTGGGAAGCCTTCCTTTCTTGAATTCAGTTTCAATCTTGGAGAAGGAGAAGAAGGGTTCAAATCCCTGGTTATGGCTACCTCGAATCCTTTCCAATCTGATTTTCTTGCTACAGCTCTGCTAGAGGAACACATACACCCATATACACTTGTGATTTTGAAATGAAATGAAGAAAATGAATCATAACGTACTATATATACGTTTTGGGTCCGGCACCCAATTAAAACGGGTACGATACTCACTAATCACTGGGTAAACACCCGTTAACCCAATTAATCTCAAATCAACGACTTGGGTTTAGAATGTCAATTAACTCATTAAAACAACCCCAAATTCCCAATTACTACTGGACCGGTTATTATCTCAACCGATTAAAGTTACACGTAACAGCAATTTATTTTACCGGTTCACGTGCAATCAACCAATTAAATTTCACCAACTCATTAGAACAGCTCTTAGAGCCAACAATTAAATTCCACGTGTCAGCTACTATTTTCCGGATGTTACAAATCCTCCCCTCTAGAACTGATCCCGTCCTCGGGATCTCGACTCAGGCAACTAGATTGGGATAACGCTACCACACGCTCGCCTTGAACTTCCAGATACCACCAGAGCTCTCATTCGACACCAAGGGGAACCTTATCCTTCCGTAATTTCTTCATCTTGCGGTCTACGATGGCCTCAGAAAGATCTGCATATCTCGATTTCTCATAAACCTCAATCTCTGTTATAGGAATTGCTCCTCCGTAGGCTAAACATCTGTAACACTTGCTCGTCTACATCAAACTCTAACTTCTTGGTCCTTTTATTGGCATGTTACCCCCATCGGCTCCGGGCTACCTTCGTACTCCCTATGACTACGACTATCTGCTCACTGGTCCGCTAAGCAATCTCAGGACTTGTAATCTCTCACCCTCCTACTTCCACCCCATATGCTAGATAACAATCTCAACTGAAGCAAATGAGCATCTCTCTTACCACTAAAGTACTCTGTTTGACAAGTCAATAAGTCAACGGTGCAACAATCAACACAGGGTCTTGATTGGATCGACGGTAATAGTCTACTACTTTTAGGTTACAGCGAATACTTACTACCTTCCTCACCTCTCATTACCCTTAACAGCCTCTAATTTAATGGGGTTTACCGGAATACCTCCACCGCTAACGACATGTCTCAAGACTGGACTCCACTTTACGGTGACGAACTAGGCAAACTAAACCAGCGGTCTATCAACTCTTGAAGTCGACTCACCAGCCCTCTCATCTTGCTAGGGTCGGTCAATAAGGTACACACGTAGTAGCACTTGACACCAACTCAACACGGGATTCTACTTGTCAATCTAATGACAACTCGGATACTTCTTGGGAGATACATCAGGAATTCAGAAACAACATCAACCGTCTCTAAATTCTTCCTTCCTTGCTCACATCAACTGCACATGTTAGGACGAAAGGATAACCTTTGATCAAATGACAACGTGCCCGAACCACCGAAAAGGTACTGACACTGTGTCTACTACACTCTCCGTACATCATAAAAACATAGCCTCGAAATTGATAAACAACTAATCACCTTAGAACAAACAATATCAACATGCTGAACAGCTAACCAGTCCCTACTTATCATAGTACCACAACTACTAATCTCCATAGGTAACAGATCAACTTTAAACGAATGACCATCTATCTCTAACTCATACTAAGCATCTACCGATCTGACTACAAAGATACTACCATCAACTGACTCCATGAGCGATAACTCTAACAACTCAACGGATGAAGCAAAAATGAACAATAAAATAAAAGGTATGAAGGAACACCCTGTCTCAGAACCAACCAAAACTCGGATACTATAACCATTAAACATAAACGTACCAGAAACTACATCAACTGTCTCCCGAGTCTCCTCTGCTGTCAACTGGTAGGCGCGACCTCTGGCTGGCGGGACTGCATCTCTATGTGTAGACGAACTCGCAAAACTCTGGCCCTGTGCAGGTGGCCTCGATTCCCTCTGCCTATGGTCCCCTTGTCTCGGAGTTGTACAATCTCGTGCCTGATGTCCAGCCCGCCCACAATTAAAACACAGCGGGTCTCTAGAATTACAACCTGACTGAGTGTGGCCAGCCTGGCCACAGCGAAAACAGCGTACATACCGGGGGTCACACTCTCCGGTATGCCTCTGACGACATCTCCTACACCACCTCTCTCCCGAGACAGGCTCAGAACTCGGTGCTCTTCCTCTCTGCTCAGGCTCACTAAAGCGACTGCCCTTTTCATCGGGCCTATGATCAGATCTCTGAGAAGACCTATCTCGGTGCCTGTCTCCTCCCCCGGACTCAGTGCGCCGACGATCATCACTCCTCGACTGGAACTGACTATAACGACTATCTCTATCCCTGCCTCTGTCCCGGTCAGATCCCCCAACATGTCCGGCTGACTGAACCAATCGTGCCTGCTCCGCTACGGGATCCCTACGCGATAACTCACTCTCTCTTCTACGGGCCAACTCGACTGCCCTGGCATAAGTCGGAATGTAACCGGTATCAATAAACTCTCGAATCTCCTTACGCAATCCCATCAGAAACCGATTAATCTTCCGTGACTCTGTACTAATCTGAATCGGCGCGAACAAACTCAAATCGACGAAAATCTTCTCGTACTCATCAACCGATCGCTGTCCCTGGAATAACGTCAAAAAATCAATCTCCAGCTGAGCCCTGCGGTCCTCGGGACAATACTGCTCCTCGAAACGAGCCCTAAACTGACTCCACGTCATTTCATATGCTGGCCCATCTCCCATCATATCTCTAATAGTCCGCCACCACTGCTGAGCACTAGTCCGCAACTGGGCACTAGCGAATGTCGTCATCTGATCCGGGTGGCATCCTGTGATACGGAAGGCCATCTCTATATCCTGTAACCAGTACATGGCCTTTACGGCCCCGGGCTCGCCGTGATACTCTGGCGGGTGTGCAGCAAGGAACTCCTTATATTTACACCCCTTGCCTGCCGCTCGCGATGAACCAGCTCCTGAATCTCTACCTCCGCCTGAACTCTGGGTCTGGGACTGAATACCCTCAACACGGCCTTTCTCGTAGGCCTCCTGTAGTCGTCGGGCAAACTCCTCATCTGATACCCGTCCCCCAGTGGGACCCTCGGGCCTCTGCTCGTCTGTCATAGAATCTCTGCATAATGTAAACAACATTACTATAACGACAATAATATGATTCTACAATTTCTTAGACCTACTCATCAAAGATCAAGCCCAAGGATCTAGACACTGGTTTAAGCCTAAGCATCACTAATGATACTTAAACCTTAAACTAATGCTCTGATACCAAGCTGTAACACCCTACTTTTACGTCTAATGCCACATGGGACTCATAGTCCACGTCATCCAATCATAGACAACATCATCAAGGGTTAAACAGCTAATTACTACCAGCATTATCATCAAGCATAAAGCAACGCGGGACGGGAACCAACCCCCGTCGGTAATGTCAGTCAACCACAACGTAAGTATAGGTTATAGTCATCCAAAAGTCACTGGCTCATAAGCCAAACCGCAAAATACCAAGACTACTTACGAAAGTAGTCACTCCACTACTACTGCCCGCTGTATCTCTAGCCTCAGTCCTCGCACCTGAGATCCACAGTTAAAACAACAGTCAGCGGAAAGCTGGTGAGTTACTATAAACAACTTTAAAACAGTTTTATAAAACAGTTAGCACAACGTAACAACTGGTAAACAACTCTACATGCGGCCGGCATCAACGGCCCGACGCCTCATCGGGAGCGACCCGGCACAGCCTGCATAGCCCACTCCACAAAGTAGTGGGTTGTCAGGTCCACTGAGTTGGGAATGACCCAACAGGCCTCTACTCTGCGTATCAACGACTATACGCGTGATCCACGAACTCTGCTCTGTGCTAACAAGTATCAACATATGAAAGGAGTCCACACTGGACCCGAATAATAAACAACGTACCTCTTTGAAAACTCAGTAATCAACAACAACGCCTTTATTTAAAAGTAAGTAACTCACCTGAAGCACGACTACAGTCTCGCTATCAACGACAGTCTCTACAAGTCCCAGGCTTAGCTACGAAATCCTGGCAACAATAACCACAACTACATTGTAACGACTAGCTACGGAACTCATAACGACTATACTACTAGCATTTACGGACTCGACATCAGCTATCGGACTCAGACTCACGGGCGCGGCCATGAGCACGGCCACGATCGCGGTCTCGGCCGCGGTCTGGGAGCGCGGGCGCGATCCCACCGCCAGCGATCACCCTTAGCCGCCTCATCCTGATCGCGGGCGCGACCAGATGAGCATGGCCGCGATGCGGCGACGAACAGAGCAGGTTATGCTCTGTTTTCGGTTGCCACGGGAATCCTCTTCCCAACTCGATTTTGCATACATCAGGGTTATAAACTAACCCCAGTCACACCTATCTACTTAGCACAACTACTTAGCTCAGTTTGACAACAATCACTAACCTTGGGAAGCCTTCCTTTCTTGAATTCAGTTTCAATCTTGGAGAAGGAGAAGAAGGGTTCAAATCCCTGGTTATGGCTACCTCGAATCCTTTCCAATCTGATTTTCTTGCTACAGCTCTGCTAGAGGAACACATACACCCATATACACTTGTGATTTTGAAATGAAATGAAGAAAATGAATCATAACGTACTATATATACGTTTTGGGTCCGGCACCCAATTAAAACGGGTACGATACTCACTAATCACTGGGTAAACACCCGTTAACCCAATTAATCTCAAATCAACGACTTGGGTTTAGAATGTCAATTAACTCATTAAAACAACCCCAAATTCCCAATTACTACTGGACCGGTTATTATCTCAACCGATTAAAGTTACACGTAACAGCAATTTATTTTACCGGTTCACGTGCAATCAACCAATTAAATTTCACCAACTCATTAGAACAGCTCTTAGAGCCAACAATTAAATTCCACGTGTCAGCTACTATTTTCCGGATGTTACAAATTTCTTATTTATGAAACCTTTAAAAAATAATTTCTAAACATAAATGATATTTTCGATTATAAATTTTGATTGGTTTACACTTTGATTATATTAAATTAAAATTAATTAAGACTAAAAATATCTAATCATTTATGAACCAACATAAATAATTAAATAATTCTTTTCTATTTTTTATAGTTTATTAAATTTAAGTAACACTAAAAAATATTTTATTTAATTAAGATTAAAAAGAGTTAAAAAATAATTATAGAAATGGTCCTTATGGTTTGCATCAAAATAAGGGTAATTTGGTCATATTAAAAAAGTAAATAGGTTGAGGGACCAAAATTGCAAACAAACTATGAAAATAAGGACCGTTTTTGCAAAATTGAAAGTTCATGGATCAAATCCAAATTTTAGGACAAACCACAGGGACCATTTTTGTAATTAACTCTGAAAATAATATAAAACACTATTTTAGTTGCTATTGGTGGCTAAGCTAATAGTTAAGGTATCGACCCATGTGAGGGCCTCTTTCATAATTAATACAAGATAATATGATGTCGGTCAATATTGATCCATATTTTTCAAGTATCAAACTTTATATTAATTTATTATTTTTAAAAATAATTTTTTTATTTAACTTTATCATTTTAATTATGTTATACTAATAAAATAAAATAAAATAAAATGTGTAAATAGTACAAGAGTGGGCTATTATTTTCCATATATTCGATTACATAGTTTCTAACCATTTTAATACATTCCAATATAATTTTTTTCCCTGAGACTATCAATTTACTTTTATTTAACATGAAATTCAACGTTTGTTTGTTATCATAACACTCAAAAATTAAGGTAATCAACCCTTTGTTACTCTATCAATGACTCCGTGGATCGGTCCCACATCACGTAACCCACATCCAAAATGTTTTAGGTTGTGAAACAGAATCGTTGTAATATGAAAACATAATCCTTAAAAATCGCTTTTTTTGTATCAAGAAATGAAAATATTATGGCAAATGATATTCAAATGGGTGGAGTAATAGTGGTGTTTTGATCCCGTCTATATCAGCCTTGATCAACCACGATGGGTTAATCAGTGGATTTTCAGTAGCAAAGAGGCCATGAAACTCGATTATTTGGGTGACGTAGTATCAAAATTGGAGAGCAAGGAATAAGCTCGTCTTCTTAGGTAAACGGATTCACATTGAAGAGTTAATCTTTAAAATGTAGTTATTTTATTTCAATGGTTGAAAGTAAGAGTAAAAAGTTTAGATGCCATTACATATTTGGTATAGTTGTCCATTATCTAGTATTTAATTTAGTAGTCTCGGTTACTTGTTGGTAGGTGTGTAGTCTTTTGGCTCAATTGAGCTTGTTCGTGTGGCTTCATGTGGGAGTTCTTATTGCCAGTTATGTTTTTGTCTGTTTTTCTGCTCCTAGCAGACTTCTCTTTTGTTAGAATGATATTTGTCTTTTATAAAAAAATAGCAATACACTTTTTACAAATATTAAAACATTTATTCTAACTAATAATATTGATATTATGTTATCATTAACAATAACTTACTATTTTTGATGAGACATTATAAATTCATAACAAAATAAAAGAACATTTTTATCGGTGATAATTATTAACAATATTTCAAATTAATACATATCTATTATTGTTTTCAGTTTTCCCAATACAATTTTCTTTTTTTTACATTAAAAGTAGTGAACTATAAATTAGACTAATAATATATCAGTTTTTAAATATTTTAAAAAAGGAATATAATTTAAAGGAAAAAAAATTATTAAGAAGTGTGTGGTTTTTAGAGGGGTTGTTGTCATGTGGAATGGTGGATGGGATATATTCTGAAGGATATTTTGTGAATTATAGTTGATATCCCATTAAGATTTTATAGGATAAGTCCAATGGAATATTTCAAATCTTGATCATATTTGTAATTCATATCTTTTTATTATTAAGAATCTATCATCACAGGCAATTGTTTTTATAATTAATTTAATATCCAAGAACTTATTAAACAGGGTTTATTATGAAAAAAATCAAAATGCTTGCACGTTTTTTGTGTTTTCGTGCCTACATGTTATTTCTTTTTATAAAAGTTTTCAAGTTAATTTTTTTTTTTTGGTTTAGTGAAAAATGGATATTGGAATCCAGATTTTCAGTATCTATTAACCTGGTTTACTAATTATAACCGGCCTCTAATAGTCAATTTTAATAAAACTAAAAAAATAACATCAAGGGACGAAAACGCAAAAACAATGAAAACATGTTGGTTTTTTTCATAATAAACCCTACTAAATATATTTAAGTATCATATTGAATAATAATATTACAGAAGCTAGGATTGCATACTAGTTAAGACACGTAGTGATCGACAAGTTTCAAGTTACATGTTTGAACTCTATACAACGACTTGATTTCGGGTCTAAGAACTTGATTATTTATATAAATATTATATTTAGTTATCAAATTCATTATTACTAGAGATGATGTTTTAGAGTTTTAGGTTGAACTCAAAACTCACAAAAACTCAAACCGACGTACTTTAAATATAAATTTTTAATGTCGAGTTGTTGGATAAAATGTTAACTCTTTTGCAACCATATACGTAATACAAGGAAGGCTCGTAAGAATTCAACAAGTCATTAAAATATCAATATGAGCTCATTCAACCAGATTATTAGGTATCATTATCCACTTGTTACTCGAACTTAATAAAAATCAGGTCCACTGAGTTGTAAATTCGGTTATTTAAAAAAATATTGACTTGTTAGCCGCCTTAACAAAATCTTGAGATTTTATGGATAATTATAACATGTTATGAATGAATACGTACGTGGACAAAGCATTCATCTCTTGTCAATTGTCAAGTTGCCAATCACCTTTAGTACAAATCTTCTAAGGGTATTAGTTTTAAGTAGTTGTACGTATCGAAAGTGATTGTTGTGATCACATATTAGCATCTACTAATCATTTAAAGTTTTGGAAGGTTAAATACTCTTACATTTAGGATATGTTTGGCAAAACTAGTTGTTGCTTCGAGTTTTTGAAATAGCTAGAGTTTTGGTTGCTGGAGTTTTTTAAAAGTCGTAAAGCTTTTTAGTTCTATAAACGTGTTTAGTAAAAGTAAATGTAACTGTAGCTTTTAGTATTAAATTACATAAATGCCATTAATATTAATTAAAGATTAGAGTTTATAATTAATATGAGGTAAAAAAAAAATAATTATGTTCGATCAAAAGCTTCAGAGGTTTTTAAGCATTACCTCTATTAGTGTTTAATAAAAAACTTTTATTTGATAACTAAAAGCTATGTTCTTTTTCTTCCAAACATGACCTCTATTAGTGTCAAACATATTCTAACTTAATGGTCACTTTTCATATCACCGTCTTCTTTTTTTTTTTTTTCTTTTTTTTTTTTTATTAAAGTACCGTTATTTTGACAAAAGTAATAGAAAAAAGAGAGACAATAATTATTTGAATTATAAGATCAACGTAATTTTTTTGTTTGCCAACACATACCGATTATGTTATGGGCCTTGATATCGATTATCTAATGGG
The DNA here is from genome assembly GCA_020465985.1 of Centrapalus pauciflorus. Taxonomy (NCBI): domain Eukaryota; kingdom Viridiplantae; phylum Streptophyta; class Magnoliopsida; order Asterales; family Asteraceae; genus Centrapalus; species Centrapalus pauciflorus. Next base: position 797,945 of record JAANYP010003435.1, read on the forward strand.
CTATGGCCCATTGAATTAACCCATAGGCTTCTCCCTTCTGTGATTCCATGTATAGTAACTTTCTGAGTTCTGTAAGTTGGCCCAGTCTAATAGTCTATGCATTATGATATTTCAATATATCCAATCTTCATTCATTTATATTTATAATTCTGTTATAGCCAAATAATTATACTTTTTAAAAATACAATGAAAGACACCAAGGATGCTACGTTATATCGATTTTTAAGCAATTTTAAACGATTATTTTACGATGAAACTATAAGTATGATGATCCATATATGATATCTTGTCCCATGGTTTCGGTGTGTAATTGGGTTGGCGTCGTCGTATGCTTGTTTTTATTTCTTGTTGTGCTTAAATCTAATTTAGGGTCTTGTTTTCTTGGTTTGATTTTTAGTTCACGGTTCAGGCGTTTTTCAAATCCGTATTTCTAACATCATGATAGTTTTTTTTTTATGTAAATTTAACGTCAAGTAAAATTCTTATGACGTTATTGAAATTTCACATGGATAACATGTATTAATTATTAAATCAGCTATAACAGAAAAATAACATCAAATAGTTATGTATTTTTGAGTTTGTACATATTTATTTTGTGTATTTTTTTGCACATATGCTAGTCAACCTTTTAAAAGTGTTACATTTAGGTAGTTAAGTTACTTAAAAACCGAAACTAGCCGGTTACCAATGGTTACGTGAGCCTTTTTTTTTAAATGACATCAAATAGCTATGTACTTTTGAGTTTGTACATATTTATGTTGTATACTTTTTTATGCATATTTAGTAGGTAAACTTTTATAAATGTTTCAGTTAGATAGTTGGGTTACGTGAAAACCGATACCAACCCGTTACTACGTTTATTCATTTTTTTCTTTCATAAATAGATGCTTAAACACAATAAGCATCAAATTGAAAACCTCTTCATCTTTTACCAATTAGGGAATGCGGAGTACCCAAGCCGTGCGCCGTGCTGCTTCGCCACATCAGCCCAGGCCGGCGGCTACACCACCCCCACCCCTCGGCCCCGTGCAAATCGAACCCCGGCCCGGCTCCCGGTCCCCGCTGCACCCCGCTCTGTCTTTTACCTCCAACGGTCTTGTGACCGTCTAAAATAAAAAAAAAAAATTTTTATTAAATATTTTTTCCTATAAATATATCTTCACAACACATTCATTTTCACCACCTTCACCATTTTCATCATCTCTTCCACACTCTTTCCCATTTCTCTCAATCTCTATATTTTTTAAAGTCATGGATCGAAACACCGGCAAACAACCCGCCGCAAGTCGAAAACGCGGCAAACAACCGGCTTCTCAATCAAACCCTTCTTTCCGCCCACCGCAAAATTTTACGGATAACTCGGCACCATACGTGCCACACTTTTCACCCCCAATTCACAATATTACCAACCATCCCCACCCAATCCACAATATTTCCAACCATCCCCACCCAATCCACAATATTACCAACCATCCCCACCCAATCCACAATATTACCAACCATCCCCACCCAATCCGCAATATTCCCAACAATCCCCACCCAATCCGCAATATTCCCAACAATCCCCACCCAATCCGCAATATTCCTCGCGAGAATTTCACGAGGGTTTTGAACCATTTGCTTATCGGGACCCCGCATCTAGACACGAGGACGACGAGGAGACGGTACCCGAAACTCAACCCGTCGATTCCGACGATTCCGACGAGGAGACGATTCCGGTAAACACCGCGGCAACCGGGTCTACACGAAAGGGTCCAATGAAAGCGAAAATGTGGACCTCCATGGAAGAAAAGGCTTTGGCGGAAGCCTGGATCGATATTTCCGAAGATCCAACTACCGGAAATAATAAAAAACGTTCAAATTTTTGGGGACGAATCCTCCAAAATTTTGATAACCGAGTTGGTGGAACTAGCCGCACCACCCACCAACTTAATTCAAAGTGGAAAGACATGAACCGCAATTGTACAAAATTTGACGGCATGTTTAACAACAATGCGATGCAGCGACGGAGCGGGGAAAACGATTACGACGTTTTCACCAACACCCAAGAACAAATACAATTACGACTTTGGAAACCGCCTTGGCCCACAAAAAAAGCGTTGCGGAGCGTTGGGGATGACGACTATAATTTTTTTAGATTATGTACTTTTTTTAATTTTTAGTTTCGTAAGTTTTTATTTTTTAGTTTCGTAATTTTATTATGTAATAGTTTTTAAATATTTATGAAATTAATTATTTTATATTTAATAATTGTTTTCTTAATTAAAATGTTAAAAAAATTAAGAAAGATGGAAATGTTAAGAAAGGTGGGTATTTCCTAGTTAGAAAGGTGGGGAAAGGTGGAGAGAGAAAAGATGATGTGGCGCTGACGTGTACAGAAAGATGGATTTGGGAGAGGTGGGTACTCCCCACACTCTTAGAGCCCTAATTTCCATCTTCTGAATATGATAAGTATCAAATTAAAAAGATATGTTTTGAATTTGATATATATCATGTTTAGAAGATTTTTTTAGAAGAATTTAATGTCATAAAAAAATTTTCACATAAACGTAGTAATGGGTTTGATATCAATTTCTAGGTAACAAAATTACCTAATTGAAACATTTTTTAGAAGTTTGCCTATTAAATATGCGTAAAAAAAATATATTACATAAATATGTACAAACTCACAAGTACATAGTTATTTGATGTCACTTTTAAAAAAAAAGGTCCACATAAGCATTGGTATCCGGTTAATCATGATTTCTAGGTAACACAACTATCTAATTAAAACATTTTTGAATGATTGACTATCAAACGTGCATAAAAAATACACAACATAAATATGTATAACCTCAAAAGTATATAGCTATTCAATGTCATTTTTCCTTAAAAAAAATATATCATGTGATTTGTATGGGTATCTAACGAGACGAAAAAATAATCTGGATCAATTGAATTAGAATATGAACTAAAATAAAAAAAAATTTAAATAGAAAACTAGAGAATAATATCGGTGGTATCAAACCGTACCATAAAGTCATACAAAATTTAGGGTTTTGAAGCATGAAATATATAAACATAAAATAATGTTCTTTTAAAAAAAAAAAAAAAAAACTATAATATTCTAGTAAAACTTCTAACTCCTCGAAGTCACTTTTCTTTCTGAAAAAACCAAACCAAAATTTTTTAGTAATCTTACAACTGAAAATCAAATCGAATATCTCAATACCAATTTGATCTGTCTTACGGATCTGAATCGATTTTTATACATCACTATTGATTTGTTGTTAAAGTATGCCAATTAAGTTTATATGATAAAAGGTTAGAGTCTAAAATGAGAAGATGGTTTGCTTTGTAGAAACTTTACTACATACATGTTTGATGTAGATCTTTTCTTTTTTAAAAGCAATAATATTTGGTTTCAAACTTTTAAAATATTATCAATTTAAAAATAATGTTCAAATTATAAATTGAAAATGCTTAATTACAACGACTGATATTGATTGATGATTTTTTTTTGAAAGACAAACACATCACTAAAAACTTCCACAAAGAATGAGATACATGAATCAGCAAGTTGTAGATCACAAGCTAAAAAGACCTAAAGGGATGAAACAAAATCGAGACTTTTTAAAAGAAAGTTATTCTCTAAGTTAACAACGAACTATAGACCGAAGAAACACTATTTTTCTCAACATGTACATAAAAGCAAAGGAATATGAAATTAACAATCGTCTAGATTGTTCTACCATACAAACATATTTTTTCTTGATCAAGTAACTACTACTATTTCTCCTTCCCATAAACTAGTATTTAATAGCAAATTAGTTAACATCAAATGTTAATATGTTTTTCTTACATAGCAAAATAGGGGCGGCTTTTAGGGTGTGCGGAAGGCTTGATTGCACAGGGTCCCAATTTTCATAGGATCTCCCGGTAATAATACATATATTTAAGTCTGCGTTGATATATATATATATATATATATAGGGTCAGGTTCTATGGGGCACCTGTATGCATTGTGTACTTTGGGAACCTGTATGCACCGTTAGATCTTGAATTTTAATGGTTCAGATTGTAGTGGCAAAATGGTAATTAACTTGAAAATGGGTGCACGGGTGCATAACTTCTCGCGCGCGGAATGGCAAAATCGGAAGATGCTTGAATTCAGAAAATATTTTATCCGAATCTAAACAAACATGATGCGTCTTCATCCAATTTATTGGATTCGTCTTCAAACACGATGCATCTTCATCCAATTCAATTTCAAACATGATGCATTTCGACCATATTCATTCTCGTCTTTGTTCCATCATTATGCATCGCCAAAATCGTGACGCATTTCGGCCATATTCATCATCGTCTTTGTTTAATCATTATGCATCACCAAAATCGTGATACATTTCGACATTTAAACGTGTTAATTTCGTGATGCATCTCTGAAATTTAAACTTGTTCATCAACGTTTGAGAGAAAGAGAAAGGGAAAGAGAGAGAAACGGGGATGAATTTATGGAAATGTGGTTGATTATTTTATTTAGTTTCCTAAATAAATGATAAATATTAAATTAAATCTTATAATTTAACAATATACTATTAAACATTCCCAAAATGCGCTTAATGCACCCTTTGTAAACAAGCAATGCATTTTTGGTTCCCAATGCATATGGTGCCCCATAGAACCTCATATATATATATATATATAGGGGTGGGTTCAATGGAAAACCACTATGCACGTGAAAACTATGGAAACCTACGCATACCGTCCGATTTGGTGCATTTCATGAAAAACGCGGTGGCATGATCGTAAATAAGGTGATGCATCACGCGGGATTTTGATGCATCACGCGGGAAATTTGATGCATCACGCGAGATTTTGATGCATCACGCGGGATTTTGATGCATTTGTGGTGGTGCAGTGCGGTTTTCACAAGTTTTCCGGTGCATGGTGGTTTTCCATTGAACCCCCCTCTATATATATATATATATATATATATATATATATATATATATAAAAAATATATTTGCATTTGACGAATACACGTCCTGCATAAGTGCGTTAAAATGGAATTTATGTCAGATCTAATTTGATTAGAATTATTCATATTAATTTCTCACTAATCATATTTTTTTGTCGTTCACGATCTCTAGTTAACCTATTAAAATTGAGTCTCAAAATGAACAATAAACTAGTTTAAAATATTTAAGAGTCTATGTTGTAATCGCATGCACGGAGCCCTCGAAATCAATGGGACGTCCCTGATAACAAACATTCATGCATCATAATTTGGTTGAGTGCCATCGATTGGAACTCATAGACATGACTTATCTGTTAAGCTTTTGGATACTTTAAATGAGATTTGAGTTCTATTATTGCAGATTAGGGATGTGTGGAATGACCGGAAAACCGAACCGAAACCGAAACCGAACCGGAACCGGAACCGATTGGAACCGATTTTTAGTATTCAGTTCGGTTATCGGTTCTTATAATTTTTAATTTTCGGTTATCGGTTATTCGGTTAACGGTTCTGCGGGTTTCGGTTATATCGGGTATGGAACCAAGAATTCGAAAAGTCCATGACATGGATACCAAGAAAATTTAAAAACCCATGATGGAAATTGTGAAAAACAAAAGATTATTTGATGGTTGTCTTCCTCAATCCTCACCATACCTAACACTTGGAAGAATTAATTGTATCGATCAAATCCACTTTATTCTAAAAACAAGCAATTTTTAAAATACAATCAATAACTAAGAATATATCATATTGTTAAAGAAGTAAGTCAGAATGATATTTTATCAAGATTTACATTCAAAACGTTAACCAAAAGCAATCTAGATTTGAAAATCCATTAGGAATTGTTCAGGTTGAAAATACATACTTTACGTTGACATTCATAACAAAAATACTTTTTTTTTTGCAAAAGTATAATAAAACGTTAATCGTGTTTTTTTGTTTATATCTTGTTATAATATATATATATATATATATATATATATATATATATATATATATATATATATAGGGGTGGGTTCAATGGAAAACCACTATGCACCGGAAAACTGTGGAAACCTACGCATACCGTCCGATTTGATGCATTTCATGAAAAACGCGGTGGCATGATCGTAAATAAAGTGATGCATCACGCGGGATTTTGCTGCATCACGCAGGAAATTTGATGGATCACGCGGGATTTTGATGCATCATGCGGGAAATTTGATGCAGTTGTGGTGGTGCAGTGCGGTTTTCACAAATTTTCAGGTGCATTATGCAGAAAGACGATGCATCACGCAGGAATTCGATGCATCACGCGGGAATTGTGATGCATTTGTGGTGGTGAATGGAGGTTTTCCAAGGTTTTCCGATGCATGTTGGTTTTCCATTGAACCCCCCTCTATATATATATATATATATATATATATATATATATATATATATATATATATATATATATATATATATATATAAAAGTATATATATATTTTTTGCAAATTTTGGTTCTAAACGGTTCCATACCCGAAATACCCGTACCATAACCGAACCGGAACCGGAACCGTGTTACAATTATTGGTTCGGTTATCGGTTCTTACAATCTTCAATTTTCGGTTTCGGTTAAATCGGTTCTGGTTCGGTTCGGTCCGGTTCCGGAACCATTTACATCCCTACTGCAGATATCAACTTCATAGGGTAGGTGGTAACCTATTTTAATAAAAACATTAAATGTATGGGTTGTTTGTGTATTTTTTTTTTCTTGATTAACCATTTTTGATGATAAATTATGTCTTTATTAACTTTTGGAATTGATAGCTCATACAGAATGAATACAAAATTAATATTTTTAGTAACATTCTTCTAGTATGTGTGTGTATATATATAATCATATTTTAAGAAATAGAAACTTCAATTTTTTGAAATGTCATTCACATCAAAATCATGCACAATGACTCGTTAGTTAATAAAGTACTTATTCAAACGTAACATTATTATTATATGGTTAAGTAGAATAAATTGTGGTTCATCTATGGCATCGAATATAAATTTGATTTTACTAATTATAGATTAAAATTAATAATATTAATATTGTACGAAGATAAGATAAATTACTAATAAACATTTTAAAAGGAAAAAAAAAAATCACATCTTAACATGCTCATAAACATAATCATATAAACCGTAAACCATGATCATGAAACCAACTATTGAATCAAGAATCTATACAATTATGTGCATGTCATGTTCCCCCAACCTTCAAATAATCACTCTAAAAACCATGAAATGCGTTATTATTATTATTTTTTTTTTATCTTTCGTGTAAAATCTTCTAGAAAAATGTATATTCACAAAATAGAGTACATTATAAGGGTAGACACATCTAGAAGGCATGTAAACTATATTCTTTGTGTTTATGATATTTGAATATGTATGTATGTATACGTGTGTGTGTCTATATATATATATATATATATATATATATATATATATATATATATATATATATAAATAAATAAGTGAGTATCACCTATTATGTAGCGCATCAGAAGGGTATCACTTATAAAAAAAAAATTTGTTTTGAAATTTCTTTTTATAAACATGTTTTAATTAACATCACAAAGATAATATATAAATTTTACGTAAATTCACACATTCTAAGTGATCGAGATCATGCATCATATAATTGTAGATTCACATATATGCAAATCAATGCAGGTGTGCATTCACATCATTTTTAAGGAGTTAGAAGATTTGAATGTATGTGAAATTTACATATCATCTTTATAATCTTAATTAAAATATGTTTATGGGAAAAAAAATTTAAAGTTTTTTAAAGGTGATACCTCCTAATGCGCTGCATAATGAATGGTACTCCATTGAACCATATTCTATGTATATATATGTGTGTATGTATGCGTTCGTGCCCTGATCCGAGGTGTGAAAGATGACTAGCAACTGCGATCGCTGCAAAACCAGGAAAAGCTAAGTAAGGTCGAAGCTAGGGTGCCCTGCGACGACACTCCGATGCTAAAGTCAGTGATCGATTAGAGAGGATAAAGTGCAATTGGCTATACGAGTAAGTAATTAGGGTTTTTGTGTGCGTCCCTTTTGAAAGGAAGAGAATATTATATTTATACCTTCCGTTTTGTCTCTAACAATATCTCCCAATTAGGAGATGACATTTGGCATCCCCCTTAACAGAATTGCTCTCACCCCACTTGTGCGCACCCCAAGCGGGTATTTTAGTCTGACGCGGATGACCCACGTGAAGACAACATATATAGCTTAAATACATTGGTCCACCTCAGCTTACGAATCCCACATCACCGTTTGATCAATATTCTTTATACATATCTCATCAGTATGTATATAAGGTTGAGATCCATGTAGTATACATATGTTCAAATTGCATTATGATTGACTAGTTCACATCATTTTCGTATTCATTACGTTAAAAATGTTTAAACATTTAATTTAATGCAAAAGTATAATATGCACATGTTCATTCATATTGCACTTTTGAACATGTGCATCTTGTTATTTTGCATTAAACAGAATATTTTATCATAATGAACATATAAATGATGTGAATTACTCAATAATAATGAACATTTGTATATTGTCGTTTTACATGAAATTTAACATTTTATCGTAATGAATATGTTCATATAATTTAATACTTCGGTACCCCAGTGTAATATGGTACCTATTGATCTTGAGTGTGCCGTATATATATGTGTGTGTTTTTCTAAATATCATCAATATAGTATCATTATTTAATATTAATTTTAATCAACTTATTACTTAAAATATTCAATTCTAATCGCAACTCAACATTCAAATGACTCTTATAGCCCTTATGATATTAGCCTAACATCATAGCCTCGTATATAAAATCTATAGCAAAAGTTTAAATATCGATGCTAACACATGCCTACACAATTTTTATCCAATAGGTTAGTGGTGTGGCTCACCAATAGAGGTCCATAGGATGACTTGACATATTTCTATTATCTACGATAATTTTATCTAAGATAACAAAATCTTTATATTTTTTGAGTTACAAGACAAACATGATAAAAATATTATTAAGGATGAAATAATCATTTTAGCTAAAATTATTATGTATGACAAAAATGTATTGTGTACAAATCACATTCCTTTTTAAATCTACACTTCTAGACAGAAGTGTGTAGATCTTGGAACTAGACAATAAAACCGATGATCATACTAAAACTAGGCCAAAGTCTCGAACCACATCAAAACGGTTATAAAAATTTTAGGTTTATCCAATACAACGCTATGTTTTTCCATATGAAATTCGTAAAGATCGGGATCGTAACTTTTGTTGAAACTGTTAGTATGTTACCATTGGGTTCGGTTTTCGGTATTTATTATTATTATTATTATTATTTTTATTTTATGACCGAGCCGTTAATAATGCTACTCAATACTTCAAACTAAGTGGCCGCAGCCTACATGTTCTTTGATCCAAATTTCAACTTTTACTACTACTACTACTTGTATACAATAAACAAATAAACTCATAACGACTAAAAGGATGTTTGGTTTTGCGTTATGAATAAAATTAATAGTTTACTAGTTTATAAATCCATGTATAACATGGGTATACATTTAAAAATTTAATTTCATTAATCTTGTAGGATAATTTTTAAAAATATATTTTATCAAATTTATAATATCTATTTATATAATAAAATAAATATAAATATAAATATATAAAAAGAAAAGTTATCATTCAAATTCAAATTTGAGTTTTATATTAGATAAGATTCAGATTTGATTAGATATTATTTAAATTATTTATTATAGATAGATTGGAAAAAAAACAAATTTTAGAAGCAAATTAATAGGAAATTGTTAGGTACACGTGACAATCCTATGTTAAGCCAATTGGCGCTCTATCTAGATGCCATGTGTCATCTAGTTACTCATATAATAGAATATATATAGATATAGATATAGATTACGTTACAATAACGCAAATAATTGATTTTAAGTGTTTGGATTGCATACGTTAATAAGTGATTATTTGCATATAGAGGTAATCTTACCACACTTTTCCATAAGTTAAAAAATGTAGCTTATTTGCTTAGTAAGTGATTATTTGGTCAATTTACAAGTTAAAACGCCCAAACACTTTAAAAACTGATTATTTGATAATTACGATAGCAAACAACAGAAACTAAACCAAATACTACATTTCCAGCAGCACTTTTGTTATAACTATTATCTAATTATTAGTTTCCAAAACGCTACAGCATTTTTTCAAACGCAAATCCAAACACCCTCTGACACTAATAAAAATTTTTACATAATTTTTTAAAAACAAAAAAATAGGTGGATAATCAACTGCCGATAGACAAGAAACAACACTAAAGACTATTTGTCAAGATGTGTCTTTTATTCTTTGCTTGTCAAATAAATTGAAATCCGTGCAAATTCAACTGCCATCTCTCTCCCAAAAATCTATCTGATTTCATCAACAAATCTCTCTATCACACAATTGAATCCCTTTTGGCTCAAATTTTAACTACGAACACAGAAACCAGATTCCCTGCTCTTTGAAAATACAAATTTCGAACTTCCATATAAAGAAATATGAGAAATAAACCCCACCCAATTCATTTCTTGAGCTATTCTTGGATATATAAATATAAAAGAATAAATAAATGAAGAGTGTATTACACCCTCCAAACCCTCAATGATTAAATTATTGTTTCTTTTTTTTCTTGCCAGAAAGATTTGTGTGTCATCCTCAATTCCTCATCCATCAAGTTGAAGTTTTGGGTTTGAGTTGGCGAGATTCGGGTCGGATTTTGATGTGGGTTTCTTGAGATCCGAAGTGATTTAGGAGGAAGAAGAAGAAGATACTGAAGAAACCTGCAACTTCAATGGAACCTCCAAGAGGGGTTTGGAAATCTTTAGGGCATTTCATCCTCTTCTTGCCTTATTTCATTGGTCTTCTTGTTCTTGGCTTCATTAAAGGTTAACCCTTTTAATCTTTCTTCTTCCACCCTTTTGTTATGATTTTGATGTGTTATTTGGAGGTATTTCTGAAACCCTTTTTTGAATTCTTATTTCTTTAATGGGTGTTTTGTAAAAACTGCATGCTTCACTTCAGGAGTGATTTACGTGTAAATTTGAATCCCTTTTCAAATTAGAATGAGCTTCGATTTCAAATTTTTCAATAACATCCAATGCTAAATTTAGTGGCTGATTGGGTGTTTTGTGAAAAACCCTTTTCAAATTAGAACTAAATTAGCTGCAATTGCAATTCTTGAATGCTGGATGTTTTGTACAAATTGTTTCTCTAATTTTAAGAATTATTAGGGGGTATTTATGAAACTCTTTTCAAATTAGAACTAAATGAGCTCCAATTCAAATCTTTAATGCTAAAATTTAGTGGGTATTTTGTAAAAATTGTTTCTTTGATTTTAAGAATTATTGGGTATATTATGAAACAAACCCTTTTCAAATCAGAACTAAATGAGCTCCAATTACAAATCTTTAATGCTAAAATTTAGTAAGTATTTTGTAAAAATTGTTTCTTTGGTTTCAGAAATCATTTTTTTTCTCAAATTTCATTTTGATTGATGTTATTTGTTGGATATTTAAGTAAAAACCTTGTCAAACTAGGACTAAATGAGCGATTGAGCTCCAAATTGAAATCTGTAATGCTAAAATTTAGTGGGTATGTTATAAAAATTGTTTCTTTGATTTCAGGAGTCATTTTGGCTCGAATTATATGAATCTTTCTTTCTTCTTTATATTTTGTGATTGATTTCATTTTCGGGTATTTATGAAACCCTTTTCAAATTAGAACTAAATGAGCTTTCAATTCCATTTCTTGAATGCTAATTTTGATGGGTTTCTTGTAAAAACTGTTTCTTTGTGTTACAGGAATCATATTTGCTCCAATTATATGTCTTATTATGACAATCGGAAACTCGGCTATTGTAATTGGTCTTTGGCCAGCACATGTTGTGTGGACTTACTTTTGTATGTTGAGGTGCTTTCTCTAACCTTTATACAACTTCAAGAAGCAAAAGCAGAATCACATTCAAACACTATCTACTGTAACATGTTTTGTATGATTTTAATTATACACATATTCAGGGCCGGCCCGGAAGGGGGGGGGGGGGGGCGTCGGCATCAAGTCATGAAGGGGCACCATTTTTTCAGTTTAATATGTTATATATTATGTCATCACGTGTATTTTTTTTATTTTTCAGCCCAATAATTAACCAAATCCTTTTAAAAAATATCATGTTGTATTTTTTAAGAGACATTTTTTTCTAGCTTGGCCAAACCTATTTAAAAAAAAAGCACGTTGCATTTTAAATTTTTTAGAAATACTTTTTTCTTCAATCTTGCCCATGGCATTAAAATAGTCAAGACCAGCCCTGCACATATTGCATAATTTACTCTCAAAGCGCTTGCCGCTTATCCAAACACCCATGTGATTCTTGAGTTCCTTATTTTCGTCTATAAAGATCCCATCTTTTGTTTATTTAATGGCAGCGCTAAACGATTAGGCCCAGTGATGAAAGTGGTTGTATGCATATTGTTTACACCAGTCTTGGCTTCATGGCCCGTTTCAGTCGTCGTGTGTAGCATTCTTGGTGGTTTAGCTTATGGTTTCCTTGGCCCAGTATTTGGAACATTTAAGGCTGTTGGTGAAGGGAAAACCGATAAGTTTATCCATTGTATAACGGTACGCGTAGCACGATTAGTTTGATGCGTTGTTTCTCTAGTTTCACTTACTAGACATTTTGTCCGTTTAAACATGTCAGGATGGAACGTGGGACACGGTCCAATGGAGCTTTACGTTTGTTAGGGACTTGGGAGATGTATGCTTATACTCATACTTCTCGATGATGAATGACCTCAGGAAACAAGGTGTCCCAGATCGTAAAATGGAGATCAGGTTTGATGGGATTTCTTTCTTGAAGTCCTAATATCAGCTTCGAGTGTTTTGATAAAAGTGATCATGAATGTAGTTTCGATTTTTGATTTATGGAATAATATTTTGTTACAGGATAATATATCTTCCTATGGCCCTTTTTCTGGGGTTACTAGGACTCGTGGTTGACTTTCCAGTGATCACGGTTATAGCCGTACTGAAAAGCCCGTACATGTTGTTCAAAGGGTGGCACCGTTTGTTTCAAGATTGTATTGGTCGAGAAGGCCCGTTTCTGGAGTCCATATGTGTGCCATTTGCAGGTCTAGCCATCTTACTATGGCCATTGGCTGTTGCTGGAGCTGTTTTATGCTCCATGATCTCGGGTATCATCCTAGGTTTATACGCAGCGGTGATCGCCTATCAGGTCTCTGAACAAACTTCTTATCGAGTCTTGACCTCGAAAGTCAAACAAACACCTTATGTTTTTTTTTTGGGTTAATTACGTCAAAAAGTAATCTATTGTCTCTGTTTTTTCAATTTGGGCAACATACTAAATTTTTTTCTATTTGAGGTAACATACTTTCCAAATCAAGCTAATCAAGGTAACCGTATCATATTGAAAGGTAAAAATTACTGACATGACAACTTTTGTATCGAGGCATCAATTTTTTTTTTAATTTCTAATATTGCATAATTATTTTTAAATTTGCTCAAAATAACAAGCTATTATCAAAATGACTTTTAAACTGCACAAAATAGTGTACATCATATGACAATTAAAGTGTCATTTCTATAAAACAAATGCTGACTGGACAAAGAAACTGTCACGTAAGTAATTTTTACCTTTCAATCTGATATGGTTACCTTGATTGACTTGATTTTGAAAGTACGTTACCTTAATTAGAAAAAAAATTAGTATGTTACCCGAATTAAAAAAACTGTGATAGTATGTTACCTTTTGTCGCAATTAAGCCTTTTTTTTTTTTTGTTTTTTTGGATAATTGCTAACTTTGAGTTTGTGGGAACAGGAGTCGTCTTTCTATCTCGGGCTTCAGTATATTGTTGCTGCACTGTCGATCTATGATGAGTATAGTAATGATATTCTCGATATGCCCGAGGGATCTTGTTTTCCCAAGTAATATATATACTTCTTCCCATATCTGGTTTTGTGTACGCGTCTAAATTCAAGTCGGCTAATGTTTTTCATTTTGATAGGCCTATATACCGACGTAATCCTGGATTGTCTGCTTCGAGTTCTTTCTCGAGGGGAGCTTCGTTTAAAAATCCACCATCACGGTCCGGATCCATTAGGGCCCCCATGATTGAGTTGAAGCCATTGGAGGTTTTTGCTCCTACTATCTATACCTTTAATTTACAATGTTTGGATTTGCTTATCAGGTTTTGGAAACGAAGTTTCGCAAGAGTTAGGGTCAAAACTCATAACATGATAAGCAGCTCCATAATGCAATCCCAAACACCTCCCAAAACAGATTGTTGACTGAAGCTTTGCTCTTAGGGAGTGTTTGGATGTACGTTTAAGCAAATTATTGCAACTTGAAGTTACAATAATCCGTTTTGAGTGTTTCGGTAAAAGTAATTAACTAATTAAGATTATGGTCTTTTAGTTATTTTGGGTGATATAAATCATATATTGGGACACATGTAACAAGTTTTAAGAGAACTAATGTAAGATAAATGCAAAATATCTATCATTCTATCCCTTGCCTTAATCAGTTGATGATCTTGATTATTTAAGTCACAATAATCACTTTTAAAGGGTGTTTGGATTTGCGTTTGAAAAAAAAAATATTGTAGCATTTTGAAAACTAATAATCGGATAATAGCTGTAACAAGAAGTGTTGTTAGGAATATAGTGTTTGGTTTGATTTTCTGCTGTTTGCTATCATAATTATCAAATAATCAGTTTTTAAAGTGTTTGGATTTGCGTTTTAACTTGTAAATGAGCAAGTAATAACTTATTAAGCAAATAAGCTACATTTTTTAACTTATGAAAAAGTGTGGTAAGATTAAATCTAAACGCAAATAATCACTTATTAACGCATGCAATCCAAACACTTTAAACCAATTATTTGCGTTATTGTAACATAATAAGCTAATAATCTCGTTCATATCGCAAAACCAAACACCCTCTTAGTACACACATCCGAACACCCTTTTAGAAAGGGTGAAAGTCTTTGAGGCAGGACTTTCGAAAGTCAAAACGAGCGGGAGGGATTTGCTGTTTGAGTTAGAATTCATTGAATTTCAACACGCCTACCTAACCGGACTTGATGCGTTACTTGTGTAGTTGCTCGATAGCTTCTTCCAAGAATGTCGTCGGCAAGGTGAATTCTTGGTCTTGGAAGGATTGATAACCGCAAAAGAGATCGAAGATGCAAAATCCGCTAAAGAAAGTGCAACGGTTATAAGCATTGGTCTACCAGCTTATTGTCTGTATCAATCACTTCTACGGTCTGCAAAAGCCAATTCTGCTGGTATATTGTTGTGTAAGTACCCGAAAGCTTTATCATTTCCTTGCATTCGTTCACAGAATAATTTTAATTAAAAAAAACGCTTCGTTGATAGTCTAGTTTTGCTCATTTGTACACCAGCGGATAATGCTACAGAGATAACTAGTGCCAACAGACCCAAAGATACGTTTTACGATTGGTTCTTGAACCCCCTTTTGGTCATGAAAGACCAGATCAAAGCGCAAAATCTCACGCCATCTGAAGAGGACTATTTGGGCAAGTTGGTTTTGTTGAGCGGTGATGCCGAGAAGTTGAAAAACTCAAACATTGGTCCACCTCCCGAGTCTGAGCTTAGACGGGCTGAACTTGAAGCGGTAGCTCGAAGGTAATAACACTTGGCTTGAGCCTTGAGGTGGCATAACGGGCAGTTTGGGTAACATGTCAAAATTGGTTTGGGTTAAAACAAACACTGTGTTCTCGAAACTTTTTTAACGGTGGAAAAGAATGGAAATAGAAGGAAACCAAAAGAAGTAAAATTAGTTTGTGTTCTTTTTGGTTTTTTAGGATGAAAAGGAAAGAAATTATAGTGTTTTTGTCTCGAAAATTTTTCCTCCAAAAAATGAGAGAAACCAAAGGAAAGAAATTATCTATCTTCTTTCTCTTCCTTTACTTTCTTTTATTTTCTTTCCACCCTCGAGAACACAACGAAATAGATTTCAAGTCAAATGGGTTGATCAAGTTAGGTTCGACTCGTCAACATTTATTGTCCAATATTTTAAATTTTAGGGTTAATTTTAAAAAAAAACCCATAAACTTTCTTTAGTTTTGTGATTAAGTCCCTAAACTATTTTTTTTCCTGATTGTTTAAGTCCATTAACTATTTTTGTCTTATTTAAAAACCCACTATCTTTACATGTTTTAGCGATTAAGTCCCTATACCTTTTGTTTTATTGGTTGTGTTTTACCTACTCATCCGGTAGCCGGTCAAAAATATATACTTTTGAGCAATACAAAAATAGTTTAGGGACTTAAACAATCGGAAAAAAAAAGTTTAGGGTCTTAATCGTAAATATGAGAAAAGTTTATAGAGTTTTTTCAATATTAACCCTAAATTTTATAAATAATTATTATATTAAATATGATTACAAAATTATATTATTAAATGATGACAACCAACTTTATATAAGATTCTAATTTCATCAATAAAGTTTGATCACCATCAAGAAAAGATTGAACTTTCCAAAAAGTTTTGTTTAGGGCAATAATATATGAACCAAGTTGCTTGTTATTTTTAGCATCTAATTAGGACCAACAATGACTGTCAAGTTTGTTCTTATTACCAAAAACAAAAGTTTTTGCAAAGTTTAATAATTTTTTTATAATATTTCTCAAACTTCAATGACCTAACTAGGAATTCATTCAAAGTTGGGTGTCTTTCTTTGCATGTGATCTTTGATAAATAATCTTCAAACATTTTTTTCTTTAAACTAAGCATTTAGAGAATGTTTGCAATTTCGGCCCGTTCAAGCAAACGGATCAAACGGGTTGATGATCAAAAGTCATAAATTTTACATAAATTTGAAATTTTTTTCAAAGAACAATTTGTTTAGTACACCGTTTTATAAATTTTCCTTTTAAAAGAGTTATGTTTTATCTTAGTTTTTTACGATTGTCCCCCGTTGGTCAAAATTGCCACCCTGCATTTAGATATAGTTTTGGGGACTTCCAACCCGTTTGACCCGTTAGAGATATAACTCATTGCTACCTCTATGAATGTTCATTATACAAGTGTTTATTTATCTGAATTTTTTTATCGAGTCGTGATGGTGATCGTGATGAACTTACATGGTATACGAAGGCTTCAAGGGATCACGAAGTCGATATCAAGGTACCCGACATACAGAAGACGATTCGAGAACATCATGAAGTCAATCTCTGAAGAACTCGACAGAAGGGATGGTAGCAACAGAGGACCACGAACGGTTCCTAGGTCGAAAAGCACGTTTGGTCGGATTTTCAGCACTCAAAGATCGTTTAGAAACAAAACGAGTAATCACGGGGTTAGGCAAGAGGACGAGCAAGATATCGAGATTGTATAATTAGAATTAGGATCTGAAAACTGTCTGTGATTACATCCCAACTCTTTGAAGGAGTTTGGCAACCCAAATGGGAAGCATTCAATATTCTTTCTGGTTTCATATGTTGTAATTCTGTATTTTAGAGGGTATAAAAGGTTGTATAATTAGCTGGAAAATGGTGGAAATGATGAAACTTTATATTAGGAATGCATTCTTGTTCATTTTAACTGTTTTAACTATAGGGAAATTTGTGCACAAAAACACAAGTTGAACAATTTTGCGAATACACCGTTTGACTATTTTTCATTACACAAAAAACTTTAAATCGGTAAAATCTCATAGAAATGAGATCTTACCCGTTACATATGGTTGAAACTCACTAGTCACCGTCGATTGCGTTGTGCGAACGCCCGTGTTAACTTTGCTTTGGAAAAACAAGTTTTTTCTATCAACTCATTAAACCATTTTTGATAGGGTTAAAGTCGTACAAATGTATCATACTTTACTAAAATTACTTAAATGACTAATCTAGTCTTTTTTTTTTTAAATCCGGGTGATACTTATATTCAGAATTCGTTGTTGAGATGATACATTTTGTGACTGGTTGCCGGTTCTATTGGTAAAACTTTTATCTTTTTATTTTTTCAAAGTACGATGAGGATGCATAATCTTATGTGGATTTTTTAAATTATTTATTCTTCTATTATATATTTATTAATATGATATTATCCTATTATTATTATTATTATTATTATTTTGTGGGTTTGCTGTTTTACAGAACTTTGTTTGAACATGAAGAACTTCAAAAAATTCATTATAGTTTTACTTGATTAAAATGTTTAGTTATAATTTTAAAATGTTTAATTGTAATATAAATAATAATAATATCTAAATTTAAAAAATTAACAAAGTAATTCAAAGTAAAGTTCCATGTAAGCGCCACATTATCAAAAATATGTTATGTCATCGTTCGAGTTAATAAAAACATCCATGTCAACCCGGTGACCGGATACATCATACATGTATCATATCGACAGATAATTTTTGAATACCATCCGAGTAAATAAAAAACTAAATTAGTCATTTCGATAATTTCAATAAAGTGGCGTACAATTACGGTTTTAACCCTTTTTAATATATCAGTATAAAATTTTAGGTGAGTTAAAAGATTGTGAATACTGAATATATGACGAATTTAAAAATCGATCATACACCACAACACCGCAACATTTGCAGAATGAATATACGGAGATAATCATGGGAGTTTATTTAGGAGAATGAGTATGTTGAGGATACGAGTGAGGAATTATGGGAGGAATTTAAGAGAGAAGACTAAATTATGGATTCGTAATCATTTGTATTTAAAGATCATCACAAAAATTAACTTCTCCATTAAAGTTTTCACCTTTTTTCTACAACGATTTTGTGTTGTTTTCTTTGTTTCGTCTACAATCGACATGGGAGAATCGGCATGTTTCATGCATTCTTTATCGTTTGCCTCTGGCATGCCCAGTCAACCCAATAACCATGTAAGTCTCGATAGATTTATGGGCCGCTTGTTTATTATGATTTGTTTAATATTGAGTATGAAGTGTTTGTTGAAATGCCCAGAGTGAGTTGAGTTTCACTGAGAGTTTGTTTTTGTGCATTTTTTTATCTTGCATACTCCAAAAGGGCAAAAGGTTTATGATTGCAGGATGTTGAACTGTTTCTTTACCATAATATGTAATTATTGAACTCCAAGTGTTTGTAGAAATGCTACGATGAATTGTGAAGTTTCTGGGCACTCACTTGATATCCTGCTAAGAACTCGAGGAATATTGTGGTTTTGGTTTCAATGGTTGCAAATTCTTTTCTTTTTTAAACTTATATGAATCACGTTTTTCAGGGTAATCATGTTCATGCTTTTGGAGATTCAGTCTGTTTTGGGAGGTTTGCATCAGAGTCATTAGCTTGGGAGAATTGGTCCCCCTTCCCTTGTAAGCGCTACGTCGAAGAAGCCAGGGGTTACGTGCAGCCTGGATCGGTTGCCCTGAAGAAGGCTTTCTTTGAAACTCGTTACAAAAGATTTGGTGCTCAAAAGGCTGCTGTAAGGTTGCTCAAGCAAGAAAAGCCCAGATCCCAAGTTGAAGAAATAGTTTGTTGCACAAATCGTGGTGCTCAAGATTCAGAGGTAACGAAGTTCTTGGACACTAATGTTTCACCAGCAATGGTGTTGAATTCGGAACCGACTGTCAACGAAGAACAGCAGATCATAAACCAGAATGTTCATAAGGAAATCGATGTAGACAGGCATCCTTCTGCTGTTGTTGCAGTTCCATCGGAAACTAACAGCATAACTATTTCTCATTCCACGCCAGAAATCCGTGTGACACCTATGGTAACTCCTTCAAAGGTTTTATTTATTCATGAACAAAGTTGCTATGGCTCTTTTGTACAATCTAAACTAATTATATGCAAATTTCATGCTGCAGGTTACAAATAAGGTAGATAAGCAACCTTTGGCAACCCCTTCAGTAAAAACAAGGTAAAACATTCAAATTCATTGATGAAAGCATATGGTAGTAGAGTTGAATTCCTAGTTATATAGAACTTATTTCTCTCTCGCGAGTATTAACTTTCCTGCTCTTTATACATCTTGAAGGATGGAAATGACTGTTCATCCTTCACCTGTTGGAAGCAAAACGCCTGCCCGAAAATGGCACTTCTTCTCCGCTGTGTAAGTTATTCTAATAATTTCATTTTAGACGTTGAACGAAAGATTTTCATGCATAGGTTTGAAAGTCAGGTTGAATGTTAACACATTAGATTGCAAGTTATGTATAGTATACTCTAAAAACAAGCATTAAAAGGTTGATTTCTTTCTTAATTTGGTAGCAATAATTGTTTTTATTAAAAAAATGGATCAAACATTTACCATTCTTCTCTCATGATGGCTATGGACATCCCTGATTTTTGTTTTGTTTTTTGCCAATAGTTTCAAGTCCCTGAGGGCTTATAGAAAAAAGTTACAATCTCTAACTTTATCGGAAAGAGCAGCACATAGTGGACAGGCAAGAATTCACCTTCATTTCTTCAATATCAAAACTGCATTTGTCCTGGGCTTTTTAATCAAGCCAGAAGTCTTGATTCTTAATCTGTATTGGATATTTTATCATTTTCAGAAGCTTGAAGAGACATCAAATGAAAAAGAAGAACAAAAAGTGACACTGCCCTGCTTCGATCAAAATCAAGAAACACCAAAGCATCTGATAAAGAAGGTATGATTGTTATAGAGTAGAAACATATAACGAGGATGAAAAGAATTGTCTGCAAATTGTTTTCGGTTTGCTTAAACATGAGTTAAATTCATATACTTTTGTTTCTTTTGCAGAACCCACAAGCAAATGCACAGCCACTAACAGTAACACCAGCAAGAAAACCTCCTCCAACGATCTCACAACCATCTTCGACCAACAAATCTTCAAGAAGACTCGAGAAGACTAACGATCAAACATGGACTAGTCATCCACTTTCTTCGTTAGCTAAACTGTTTGCAAAGTTCAAATCTTTTCTTTGTATTTTTCAGCTTTAGTTACCAAAGTAGAAACCAGTACCTATCTTGTTAATATATTCCTCTAATTTTTGTTTCTAAAAAAACGATGTATGTGTATTGTTTGGTTGAGGTTTGACCATCACATAACTTAGCCATACAGACTAAGCTTTCTGTAAGCCATCGTTATTGTGTATTGTTTTGGTTGAGCGTCTAAACCGGCTATTTAAACGAACCATATTTTTATTACTATATAATGCTTGCTGGACAATTAATAAACATCCGGTGCCGGTTCTATCATTTTTTAGGCCCGGGACATAATTAAAAAGGGTCCTCTGTATATATAAACAAAAACAATATTCGTACAAAAAAGTTACAATTAAATAATATTGATTTTGTTGCACTATTGTGAATGTTATGTATTTAAAAACGTTACAATCTGTCGTTGTGTAATGGTTTCACAGTGCTTCTCTGAATTTTTCCTCAATCCAAAAAACCGCAAAAAAAAAAATTAATATTAACATCGGTATGATTATAAATTGGGTAAAATTGTATACAATATTAAATTATATTTTTATTAGTAAATTGAAAAAAGAAGTTTAAATTTTAAATGATTCATAATATAAATAGTAACATATGTGTCAAAAATAAATAACATCTCAAGAAATAAATACATATCTCATTAGTATTTTTAATAATCATATAATAAATAACATAAAACACGTGATAAACAAAAAATAAAAAAATCAAGCTCATTGAAAACAAAAGTATGAATATTGAATTTGATGGATTGTATATTGATGTAAAGCAAATAGACGATATCTGTGGATATAGTGATGATATATAAAAAAAATAAAAAAAATACACACAATGGGAATCAAACCCATGTCATTAAAGTTCCAAGGTAAGATGACTACCAGCTGAACCAACACATTTTCTACGATTTTTTTTATCGCGCAAAACATATATAACCTAATACTGGACTGTTGGGCTATATTAACATATTAAATTTTTTTGGGCCCCTTAGAGTGAATTGAGCCCTGGGCGGTGGACCAGGCCCAGGGCCGGCCCTGTAAAGACCTCCTGCACTGGCACCGACACCTGCCACGAACATAAGGTGAAAGGGGTTTTACACAAAAACACACGCACCTTTTAGCGAATCATCTTAAGTCCCGTTTGTATCATAGAATGAAATTTAAATATTATGTATGTTATGTTTATGGGATGATTTATGGAATGATGTTTAAGGTTGGCGAAATTTATGGATTGTACAATGTTAACAATCTTATTTACATTACAAATAGTTAAATATGATAAACTCTTTAATCCATAGAATTTGATGGAATATAAATAAGATGTCAATCATCATTTTTGTAATCCAAGAATACAAACCACACAATAAATAAATTTCATTTTGCTGGTTAAAGAGATCGCCATAGTATATAATGACAAAAACATATTAATTTATATAAAAATGACAAAAACATATTAATTTATATTTTTTATGTTTACCTATTTTAGTTTTTAAAAATTTTAATAAATATTGTTATCCCAATTGAGAAAGAAAATTTTATAGTTATAATATTTATAAAAAATTGAATTTGTAATTAATTTTTCTGTGTAAATATATTATATTTTTTTGCAATAAAAAGTTAGTATTTTAATATTCATATTTAATTTTTAAAAATTCAAATAAACAATTATTTTATTAAATATGTAGTATAAAAGAGAGTATATTTAGTATGTCATTAAAATGTAATTAAAAAGGGAAAATTACCTAAAAAGATATTATAGTTTCATCAAATACACATTTAATGCATTATATAATTTTCTTTCTTCAAAAAATATATAAAGTTTCATGAAAACTTCAAAAAAGATAACCAAATATTATTTATTACAAAAAGATTATATAATGCTTTATATTTTTTTAAGAAAACGTAGCCAAGTTTTTTTTATTACAATAAAAAGTATTTAACTTTAGTAATAATAAATAATGATCAAGTAACAAACAAAATATAAATTTTAATTTTTCATTCCAAGTTTAACACATATTTTAAAACAAAATCTTTAAATCACATGTAACACCCCAACTTTGAAACAAATACGTAGAATTATCCTAGGGTGTTTGGATTTGCGTTTGAAAAAGTGCTGTAGCGTTTTGGAAACTAATAATCAGATAATAACTGTAACAAAAAGTGCTGCAGGAAATGTAGTTTTTGGTTTAGCTTCTGCTGTTTGCTATCATAATGATCAAATAATCAGTTTTTAAAGTGTTTGGATTTGCGTTTTTACTTGTAAAATGACCAAATAATCACTTATTAAGCAAATAAGCTACATTTTTTAACTTATGAAAAAGTGTGGTAAGATTAACGCTAAACGCAAATAATCACTTATTAACGTATGCAATCCAAACACTTT
This sequence comes from Centrapalus pauciflorus, assembly GCA_020465985.1. Taxonomy (NCBI): domain Eukaryota; kingdom Viridiplantae; phylum Streptophyta; class Magnoliopsida; order Asterales; family Asteraceae; genus Centrapalus; species Centrapalus pauciflorus. The sequence continues at coordinate 821,346 of JAANYP010003435.1, forward strand.
AAACTAATTATTTGTGTTATTGTAACGTAATAAGCTGACAATCCAAACACACTTTCTTAGAGGTGATCAACAGTTTGGTTTATGGGTTCATTGGTTTCTTTAGTTTGGTTTTCTAGGTTTGAAATTTTTTTTTTATCCCAAATCAAAAACCAAACCAAATTCAAACCAAACCATAAACCAAATCTAAATTCGGTTTCGTTTGGTTTATAACCAAAGAAACCAAATATTCAATATGCAAAACAAACTACACGCAACCAAATACAAACGACAAACATATCAAATAGCTAAATATTAAGTATGTAATCCCAAAATATCGAGTTGAACATACATAAAATATTTTATGTCAAAAAAATTAATCCTAAATTTATATATATATATATATATATATATATATATATATATATATATATATATATATATATATATATATATATATATATATATATATATATATATATATATATATAGGGCTGGCAATGGATTGGTTTTGGTCCAAATCCGATCCAATCCAAATCCATTTATAAACTTCATGGATCAATAAAATCAATCCAACGATCCAATAAAAATGATCCATTCAGATGGATCAATAAACAGATCAGTCCATGATCCGTCTGGGTCGATCCATTTAACAAAAAAAAAATAATAACAAATTTACATAATTTTTTTCACAATTATATTATTATTATTATTATTATTATTATTATTATTATTACCTACCTACCTACCTACCTACTATATATATATATATATATATATATATATATATATATATATATATATATATATATATATGACTAACATTATGATGCTACCCTACCCCACCTACCCTACCTTCCTATCTACCCTACCTCTACCCTAGACATACCTTACCCTATCCATCCACCTACCTCCTACCCTACCCCTACCCTGCCGGTGGGTTTACCCTATCCCTACCTTTACCTTTTACCTACCCTAGCCCTACAATACCCTACCACCTACCTACCATGCCCCACCGCTTACCCTATCCCACCCACCGCTACCCCACCTCTTACCCCTTACCCTATCCACCCCACCCTATCCTACCCCTACCCTACCTCCTATTACCCTATCCTCACCGCTACCCCACACCCCCTACCTACCTACCCTACCCCAACCTACAACGCTTACCGTATCCACCCCACCGCTACCCCACTTATATATAGGTAGGTAGGGTAGGGGGTAGGGTAGGTAGGGGGTAGGGTAGGGTAGATGGTAAGATAGGGTGGGATAGCGGGGGGTGGTGGATTTAGGGTATATTATATATAATATATAAAGGTAGGGTAGGTAGGGTTAAGGTAGTAGGTAAGGGGTAGGGTAGGTAGGGGTAGGGTAGGGTAGGGGTTTAGGTAGTAGGTAAGGGGTAGTGTAGGGTAGGTAGGGGTAGGGTAGGGGTTTAGGTAGTAGGTAGGGTAGGTAAGGATAGGGTAGGGTAGGTGTGGGTAGTATATGGTAGTTAGGGGGTAGGGGGTAGGGTAGGTAGGGTAGGGTAGTTAGGGGGTAGGGTAGGTAGAGGGTAGGGTAGGTAGGGGTGGGTAGGTAGGAGGTAAGGTAGGTGGGGTGGCAGTGGGTGGAATAGGGTGAAGCGGGGGTAGGTAAGGCGTGGTAGGAGTGGGTGGGTAGGGTAGGGTAGGTAGGAGGAAAGATGGTTGGAGAAGGATAGGGGGTAGGGTAGGATGGTATATAGCTGAAAATTGAAAAATTAAATGGGTCAATCTAGATCATGATCCATCTGTCAAAATAATTGGATCATAGATCAGATCATGATCCATTGGCTAATGGATCAAATCCATGATCCACTTAATTGGATCAGTGATCTGTTGGATCATGATCCAAATCCAATCCAATCCATCCATTGACATATATATATATATATATATATATATATATATATATATATATATATATATATATATATATATATATATATATATATATATATATATATATATATAGAGAGATATAGAGAGAGAGAGAGAGAGAGAGGTTCAATGGAAAACCACAATGCACCTGAAAACTTGTGAAAACCGCAATGCACCACCACAAATGCATCAAATTCTCCGCGTGATGCATCAAAATCCCGCGTGATGCATCAAATTTCCCGCGTGATGCATCAAAATCCCGCGTGATGCATCACCTTATTTACGATCATGCCACCGCGTTTTTCATGAAATGCACCAAATCGGACGGTATGCATAAGTTTTCATGGTTTTCACGTGCATGATGGTTTTCCATTATATATATATATTAGGTTCTATGGGGCACCATATGCATCGGGAACCAAATGGGAACCAAAAATGCATTGCTTGTTTACAAAGGGTGCATTAAGGGCATTTTGGGAATGTTTAATAATATATTGTTGAATTATAAGATTTAATTTAATATTCATCATTTATTTAGGAAATTAAATAAAATGATCAACCACCTTCCCATAAATCCATCCCCTTTTCTCTCTCTTTCCTTTTCTCTTTCATGATGCACAACAGCAATGCATCACGACAATGATGAACACATTGAAGACGTTGATGAACACGTTTAAATTTCAGAGATGCATCACGAAATTAACAGGTTTAAATGTCGAAATGCATCACGATTTTGGTGATGCATAATGATGGAACAAAGACGAGGATGAATATGGCCGAAATGCATCACGATTTTGGTGATGCATAATGATGGAACAAAGACGAGGATGAATATGGTCGAAATGCATCATGTTTGAAATTGAATTGGATGAAGATGCATCGTGTTTGAAGACAAATCCAATAAATTGGAGGAAGATGCATCATGTTTGTTCAGATTCGGATAGAATATTTTCTAAATTCAAGCATCTTCCGATTTTGCCCTTCCGTGCGCGAGAATTTATGCACCAATGCACCCATTTTCAAGTTAATTACCTTTTTGTCACTGCAATCTGAACCATTAAAATTCAAGATCTAACGGTGCATACATGTTCCTAAAGTACACAATACATACAGGTGCCCCATAGAACCTGACCCTATATATATATATATATATATATATATATATATATATATATATATATATATATATATATATATATATATATATATATATATATATATATTTGGGTTCAAATGAATACCACAAATATCAGAGTACTGGAAGTACAAATCTTGACCATAGGATCAAATAAAATTAAGGGTTTAAATTCAATATGATATTTTTATAGTAAAATTTTAAAATCAATGAAATTTATATTATTAATTTTATTCATCCAACGGTCAATCTTGGTACTTCTGGTACCCTACTATTTATATGTATGTATGTATGTATTTGGTGATTCTATTTGGTTTGGTCAGCTATCAGCTAGACCAGAAATCACTCCAAAAATCAAGTTCATAATCAATTTGATCTAAACCAAATCAAAAATTGAATTTTAAATTTGGTTTGATTTTAAATGGATTCAATTCGATTTGGTTTGGTTTTTGGTTTCCTTGGTCTCAGACCAAAAACTGCCCACCCTCGATCCTATTGGCTATTTAAATTATTAATATTTGCATTGGATCAAATATATCTCGATTAGTGCATTATACGTGTAGAGACCGAGTATCGCGTGGCACCGAATTATAATTTTAATGGATTATTAAAAATTATGAAGTCACAAGATCAAATTAATTTAATTGATATTAATTACGAAATATTGACAATAAGACTGAAAATTCGGTATCTAACCCATGAAATTAGCTAAACGTATATATGTGACACGTTTTAACTCATTCATTCTTTTGCTTCACTTCAAAGAAATTGATAGAGGTATGTGTCCACTTTGTGTGTGGTTGCAGCAAAGAAATCCAAAATTGAATTGCTACTACTGCGAATTCATCATGCTGAAATCATTCATCATCATTATCATCTTGTGTCTTCATACATATAAGGTAAGTGAAAGCTTCAGATTCAATGACTTGTGTGTGTTATGGGGTTGTCATATAGTGAAAATTGGTCTGTAAAGTGTTTATATGCAACTATACATTGCTGAGATCGAAGTAGGGTGTTGATTTCCACTCTTGGACAGAAGCAGGACAGAGCAAACCTGTTCAACTCGAATCATGATCGCGATCCCCTGAGTGTAGTCGCAATGGGTTTAAGGCGATGCATGGTCAAGCCCAGCCGCCCAGGCTAGGGTTTATGTGCACGCGCCCCGCAAAGGAGCAATGTGACCGCACTGGGTTGAGCGTGGCCGCGATTAGCCCTGTTTGGGCTAGTTAGGTGTTTTGGGTCTTGGGGCCTATTTGAGTTATATTTTTGGATTCTATCGGCTATATTGTCAATTATTAAGTACCAAAGTTTATTCGTTGGACTGAGAATGATATGTAGGACTTTGTTATACATCAAGGGACAGATAAAAGATCAGATTGTGACAAATACGAATTATCAGGTTTAGTTAGAGATGAATGCAAGGGAATATAAAGCTACTAGGGACTGTTATATGATATGTGCTATGTGATTATACTTATTTTAATAGAGTCTAAACCTTGTGCAGTCATGAGCTGTCAAAGCTTACGTATTCGAGTCTAAACATGTCTTAAGAAGCTAAAAGATGGGACCACCAGTGCCGAAACATAATTAGGGGACAGGGTCTACTACCGATGGTATCTGAATCACCCAGACTTGTATGTTGACGTCATTTCCAGGAACCTTGTGTATTAGTACTATGCTTGTTATTTTGGTTATATAATATGTGTTCGTTAAACATGGTTGATTTATGTTTGTATTAAAGTTTTAAATTCCAATGTTTATATAAATCTCTGACATTATGCTTATGAGTATTATATGTGACATTGTCACTTATGATATGTATATGACGTGACATTTAGCCAGATTTCAAGGGTGTTACATGACACATTAAATATGTTTTTTTTAAATCCTAGAATATATATGTAATTTTGATTTTTTCAATGTCAGCTTGTTTGATGAATGAGTGAGTAAAAAGCACCACCTTTGTAGGTGACAATAATTATTTTACAATTCTAGTGATGCTTTATTATGATAATAATAAAAAATTATCATGCGTTTTGAAAATGCATTTAATAGATACGAAAAAATAGAATAAATGAAATGATATAAATAAAATATACGTTTTATTTAATAATATAAATTATTGTTATTATCATTTTATATTTTATTAAATCCAATTTTATTATTGTTATTATTATTAAATCTAAATATCTTTTATTACAATAACAAAATTGATCATCTATTTTAGAAAATACAAAACTTATTATTATTATTTTTTTTGTAATATAATATTTTTTTGGGTAATTTGCCCTTTCCGTAATGTATTTATATCTTTCTTCCTCTCCAAGAAGAAAGCAAACTTTATAGAAATCCATCTGCTGTTCATTTTCTTCTCTCCTGTAACTATGGCGACGCCGATGGCTGAAGAAGACGATCAGTTGCCAACCAACATCGACGACATTCAAAGAGCTTCCCGTCTTCTTGATACAGAGATTCGAATCTTCAAGGTTTTTCTGTTTCATTTTCTTACATCCATCCATCTCTTTCTCGACTACATTCACATATTTCTATACCTTGTTTTCTTAATATTATCAGGAGGAATTACAGAGATTGAATCTCGAAGTGGATTCGTTTAAGGAGAAGATTAAGGAGAATCAGGAGAAAATCAAACTTAACAAGCAACTTCCGTACTTGGTTGGAAATATCGTTGAGGTAATATCATAATTACGTTGTTTATATTATGGATTTGCTTTGATTCTGCTGGTTGGTTAGTATGTTTGAAACTATGATTGAGAAACCCTAAATTTTGTTAGTTCAGACCCATAGTGATGAAACAAAATTAGGCCTATCTAGATGATAATTGTAGGGAGTGGATAAGTTTTTAGATGTGAACTCTGATTAGTGTTCTGAATTTGAAAGTGATCTTAGATTTTGTTGTTGAAGTTTCAGATAAAACCTTGTTTAAGGTTGTATTCCTTGGGCAGGGCGGATCTAGGAATTTATATTATCGGTGTCATTTTTTTAGAGTAAATTTAATATTTAGATTTTCAAAATATTTCTTAAAATGGATCGGGTCACCGAAACGGTTCCCAACACAAAATTAACGAATAACACGATTTTTCCAATTAAAAAAGTACATAGTACAATATCATTAAAACTTAAAAGCAATATGTACCGTAAGTCTTAAACTTTTACAATTGTTGTCTTCGGGTCTTCATCTTTTGAAATATTGTCATGACATTCTAAATAAATAACAACACAAGCAAAAGACTTTATCCGTTTTTACACTATACTCCAACCAATTGCCATATTGATCAAACCAAGCCGAACGAAAACGTCTTGCCTTACCACTAACCATTTTTTGTGGAAAATCGTGACTTCGTGGTTGACATGGTCCCCTAATCTAATATTTTATTCTAATTTCGTCTTTTTGATTAGGGTGATAAGTTGAAATTGATTTTCATTCCGATGGTACTCAAGGAAGATCATTCAAATCTATTTCTACGGGACTATTAGATTGGACCGATTGGTTATTGCTTGAAAATCTGAATCTGAAAGATGATTGAAACTTTCTTTTCAAAAATTTGTCCATTAACCTAAATTTTTTTTAAAGAATTAACAATAAGTTTAACAATAGATATAAAAACTCAAAAAAATATACAATTAAATATTTATACTTTATTATATAATTATTTTTCAGTAAATTAATCATTTAACCCATTAAAGACTTAAATAATTAAATATCAAACATACAATTAAAGACTTAAATAGTTACTCACTTAGTCACTTAGAGAGAAAGACAGAGTTCTAGTGTGTTCAATGTTCTCCTACAACTACTATTGTACTACAAGTCTACAAAAACTTTAGAAAAAAAAAAACTCAGGCAAATAGGCAATAGTCGATAGAGTCATGAAAGCCAAAAACTGATTTAGGGTTTTCTCTCTAGTCTCTAACAGACTAACACTAACAGGTTTGGGCATAGTTGCATGGAACTAGGTTCGTTCCGGAACGCGGAACGAAAACGGGATCGAGGATCGTTAATCTTTAGATTTCGGTACGAGGGGGGTAGTCTCCTCCGGAACGCTATTTCGGTACGTGGAACGTTGTACCATGTAATGTGGTACGTTGTACCATATATTACTAAAATATATAATCTTATAATTTATATAAGTAAATAATAAATTCCAAAAGATCAATCTTTCATTAATACTTCAAAAATCAAATACAAACTTTATACTTCATAATCATAATCATAGCCCAAAAGTACAAAAATACAGATGGAACGTCTCTGCAAGAAATCGTGTTCCTGATAGAGTCTCTTTGATTTTCTGATTTCGTTCCTATTGATAGAGACTCTTCGGTTTCAGAGTTCCTGATTTCAAGAAATTGCGTTCCAAAAATTGCTGGAACGACGAACTACGTCAATCGAATTCGATCGAATTAGCGTTTGGGAACGCGAACAGTAGGCGATTGGAACGCGAACCGAAGGCCGTTTGGAACGCGATTGTTCCGCGTTTGGGAACGCGCGATCTGGAACGAGGATCGTGGCTAACCTAGCGATCCTAGTAACTATGGGTTTGGGCATTCAGCCTTGAGTGTTTCTTTTAAAAATTTTTTGGGCTAACTAAATTACCTATTGTTTTTATGTGTTGTTAGGCTTTTCTAATTTTTTTTGATTAAAACTCAGTGTTATTTCAATAAATTTAAGTAATAAAAACAACAAATATAAATAAGATATGTAGATTATAATTGTATAAATTTTTCGTAGGTGTCACTCGGATTTTTGATACATACGCAACTCAGTATTTTGAAAATTTATAGGTGTCGAGTGACACCCGTACCAAACAACTAAGTCCGCCCCTGGACTCACCTTGGGAAATTTATTATCTGGAAATACTTGCAGTCTTTGAAGAAACCAAGGGTGTGGTTTGGCTCACTGAATAGAATTTGAATTTAAATTTGCTTGTGTGCTACTTGGATTACAAAGATTAGAGTTAACTTTATTTATATTACATTAAAATCTTTGTTTAAAGGAAATTTGAAATTCCTATCGATTTTTACATGAATTTAGATTCCAACCATCCACAACGTCCTACACCCTTAGCCAAATACCAAATTATCTTCTATCCCTCCCCCACGAAACAGTAATAACTAAATCTAAATTCCATATCCGTTGAATTTCGTTCTACGAGCCTAACGGCCCCTAATAGGTTTGATTCTAATTGTTGTTAATGCTCACTAAAGATAAGGCTTATGCAATTATTTAGATTGTATGTGTGGAACAATTTAGCTATAACTTTTGTGAATGGGCTTGTATTTTGTGCATCACGAACTTCAAGTATGCTTTAATTCACAAGCATCTTATAAAATTCTTTGTTTTTGCTTTTCAATGATTGTTATTATGGGTCTAATGCATATAATAGCAACCTACTTACACTTCTTGTCATATATAACGTGCTTTATTCTTTTACCAGTCATATTAACGTACTTTATGGAAACTCATGTTCATAGCAATATATGACCTAAACTTGAAGGGAGTCATTGATATAAACAATAAAAAAGTGAAAGTAGCCAAGTAGGTTGTTATAATTCATATTTAGTCCAAACAAATGTTGCTGCAAATGGCCAAAAGGCAAAAACATGTTGCTATAAGTGGTAAACAATGAAAAAGTACATTTCTATGAATGTGGTAAACCATAGATTATAATGATATAAATGATAAAATGATGAAATAACCCCTTTTTTCTGTTCCAAGTGTCTAATGTGCGTTATTTATGCTAATTATATTTTGGGTACTTCAGATTTTGGAAATGAATCCAGAGGATGAAGCTGAGGAGGATGGTGCAAATATTGATCTTGACTCGCAAAGAAAGGGTAAATGTGTTGTGCTAAAAACATCTACTCGTCAGGTATGCCACGATACATCACATTTTGTAATATAGGCAAAACTAAGTTTTTATTGGTTTCTCTCTATATTTGGATGCCCGTTGCCTCTATAGAAAATATTACAGGCTAAATAGCTCTATAGGCATACTTTCGTGGTTTGAGCTTGTTTCTGTGAATACACAATTTCTTTTATCCTACGCAGACTATTTTCTTGCCCGTGGTTGGCCTCGTGGATCCGGATAAACTAAAGCCTGGCGATTTGGTGGGTGTGAACAAGGATAGTTACTTGATATTGGATACGTTGCCATCTGAATATGATTCCCGAGTCAAAGCCATGGAGGTTGATGAAAAACCGACTGAAGATTATAACGACATTGGAGGCCTTGAAAAACAGGCAAGCTTTTATGCATGTAATATAACTTCAAGCACACACTTCATAAACCGATGTTCTCTGATTTGTGTTATCCATTTCCATTTCGGATCTTTTTCTATGTGACAGATACAAGAGCTAGTTGAGGCTATAGTTTTGCCGATGACCCATAAAGAGCGGTTCCAAAAATTAGGGGTCCGTCCACCAAAAGGGGTGCTTTTGTATGGACCTCCAGGGACCGGAAAGACCTTAATGGCCCGTGCATGTGCTGCGCAAACAAACGCCACGTTTTTGAAGCTAGCTGGACCCCAGCTTGTTCAGGTAGCTTAACGTGTATGCTTGCAATCCTTTGGGAAATATAATTTTGCATCTTTTATCTAGTTATGTAGATGAATTTTTGTTGTGGTTGTGTTGGGTAGATGTTTATCGGAGATGGTGCAAAGCTTGTTCGCGATGCGTTTCAACTAGCAAAAGAGAAATCTCCTTGCATCATTTTCATTGATGAGATTGATGCTATTGGTACAAAACGGTTTGATAGGTATATCACTGTTCTGTTTGACCTGTCAGTATCGTTTATCATAAAAGAAGTCGTTTCTGTTGGTCGCATGTATTCCTGATACTAGTTTTGCGTGGATGCAGTGAAGTTAGCGGAGATAGGGAGGTGCAACGAACTATGTTAGAACTGCTTAATCAGCTGGATGGTTTCAGCAGCGATGAACGAATAAAGGTACTTTGATGTGGAATGTCGTTTTAGTTCTTCAGTTTGTAAAACGCGTGGTGGGGGAAAAATGCAGGTGATAGCTGCAACAAATCGGGCTGATATATTGGATCCTGCCCTCATGCGATCTGGTCGGTTGGATCGTAAGATTGAGTTTCCTCATCCTACTGAGGAAGCAAGAGCCCGGATATTGCAGGTGTGGCTTTAAAGAAGTGGTTCTTGGTTTTACACGCATGTTGGTTTGTTGAAGTATGTATTTGTGAATGATGCAGATCCACTCGCGGAAGATGAATGTTGATCCAGATGTCAACTTTGAAGAGCTGGCTCGGTCTACTGATGATTTCAACGGTGCACAATTGAAAGCTGTTTGTGTGGAAGCAGGCATGCTAGCTCTTCGACGTGATGCAACGGAGGTAATCTCTCGTCTTTTTAAGTATATGAATACAAGACAATTAGCTTTTGTAGAAAGCGTCTGCTCGAAGTGAAAACTTAATCAAGATTGACTTGTGTCCTCCAGGTAAGCCACGAAGACTTTAACGAAGGGATCATCCAAGTTCAGGCTAAGAAGAAAGCAAGCTTAAACTACTATGCTTAAGATGCGATCTATTTTAGCCGTAAGATTTTTCGTCTTTTTTTCCTATTTCCATGTTCAGTACTCTTTTGCTTCTTTAGTTTTGGCTTAGTTTCCATGTTCAGGGAAACAGTTTCATAAGATTTAGTTTTGGTTAAAACAACACCAAACTACTGAAACAGTCGAGACTAATAATAGTTGGTTTTAAAGGATTCCATGAAAATGATGATTTGGTTGTGCACACCAAACTACTGAAACAGTCGAGACTAATAATAGTATAGATATGGTACCAAAACAAGTGTGCCTCACCTCGAGCCTTGGTCTCTACGATCCACCTCGTGCCTTTTAAAAGCAAGCTCGACATGACAGAACAAATGAGCAACATCACCATATGAGTGATGGTCTGCGGCATGGGTGCCAAAGCTGAGATAAAGTCTGTCTCTTGGGTCATAGAAACCTGAAAGTCTTATGGTCTGCAGTTGACCATGCCAAACCACCCATTCACCATCTTCCACACCACCACTACCTCCATCCATAACCACCATCTACCGCAGCACCCTTGCTGCAACACCATTCTACCTCTACTTTACTACTGCCCCGAACTTTAATCAACCATCAATCCTTCTTCCAACCCTGTCGTTGAGCGCTCCATATTCATCACCAAACTTGCAACCCCAATCGGGGTTGTTTGTTTACTTCTTAATGGAATCATTAAGAAGTCATCCAAAGGTAAAATGACCTCTTAATGATTCCATTAAGAGGTTATTTTACCTTTGAATGTCTTCTTAATGATTTCATTAAGAAGTAAACAAACACCCCAATCTAGGTCCATTCCACCTTGTTTTCACTCTATTATCCCCATCTACCCTTCCAAGCCCTAATCAGGATGTGTTATCAGTCCTTTAAATCTAATGGAATTTGACATATTTTTTGAAATATTAGTGATTTTTTTTGGAGATATGAATAGTTTCCATTCTCTGTTAATAAAAAACAGGGGGGGAAATCATTTACTAAAAATGGCCTTGGAATCTTAGGTAATGATTGCTTCACGGAATGAAATTCAAAGTAGGAATTCAAATTTAGGTTGTTCTGAACTTTTAATAACAAAGTTGGGGAGTTAAATTATAGTAATTGAATTTCTTTGTTTATAGGATTTTGACATTCCTACTAACTCTTGCATGAACTAGATTTCAAGTAATACATGAATTAGATTCTAACAAATACATGAATTAGTTTCCAACCTATATCTTTAACCAACATTAAAAACTATCTTTTATCAATAATTACCAAACGTATTATAACTAAATTTTAACTTATTAATAACCAAAATACAATGAAACTTAACCAAAAGATTGGGAAACAGGTGTAGGTAAATCAATAAGTTTAAACCATATAACAAAATCATGTTTATGACAACTGATACAACACACTTAAATCCAAATGGTACTTGGAGTTTATATGAGGTAGATGGCGAATTTTAGTTCAACGCTTAACACTTTGAGTCCGTACACGAAATACAGGAAAGTTGGATCACTTGCACCTTCCTTGTAATACACAAAGACCATTGTGCATGCTTTCCCCTACGAAACTGCACAAAGCATCACTTGTTAAAATTTTCTGTCGATTGATATAAAGAGGTCCGAACTTCAATGCGTACAATTGAAGGTCATCAAGCTTCGACAGATTGAATTTGGTTGCTCGTTCTTCTTGAAAGCCTCTTGCTTTTCGGGCTCCAACTTTGGTGTCAACAATTTGATGTGCTTCTTGATGTAAGCAACAAATTGCGTATTGTCAAATGGGGATTGCTCCTTTAAGATTCCTGTAAAAAATTAACAAAAATACATGATCTAAGATTAAGAAGCTTGAAAAAGTAATGACAATAAGATAGGAAACTGACCTCAAGTCTGAAAGTATCAACTATATATCGATAATCTTGACAACTTGGTCGTCTACACCTTCATCATCTTCACAACCTTCAGCATAAGGATTAGCACCAATGTCTTTATTAATAGCACCTTGGACTAACTATCAGGGATGAACAAAAGGCAGTTTGAATTGGTTTTCCTTGAAAAAGACAGTCCAGACCGAAACTTATGATTTTTGGATTTTAAAAAGCAAAGCGTGCGGTTTTTTTGTTTTGGTTTTCAGGATGATTTTGGTTTTTTTAGGTTTTTTAATTTTATCTTCTTTTTTTTTTTTTAACTTTTCATTTTTCGTATAAAAACATATTGTATATTTATTTGTAAGTTTTACATTAACAAATTTGATTATTACTTAAATTCAATAATAAGCAAGTTTTATGCTTGAAAAAAACAACACAAAACAAATGAAATTGTTATTAATAGAGGAAAATGAAATAAGAACCAATAATATAAAGAATGAATCACCAAATTTGTTAGCGAGCGCTATTCCACATCTTAGCTTTTGGGGATGCCCATGGAGCGATTTTGGAATAAGGTAGTTGACTTTGACACATACCATTTTTCATTCTAATAAAATAACAAAAATTTTTGATTTTATAAAGTTTTAATATTTATATAACTTTCTCTTTGGTTTAGAGTTTATTGGTTTTTTTGTATCATGAAATCAAAATCAAACCAAAATTTTTGGTTTTTGAAAATCCATAGTCCAAAAATTTCACAAGTGTATTAAGCACAAGAACGCAAAGACGAACTTCAAACATAACTATTTCGGCCATCAAGAAAGGGAAGCTTTTTACTACTTTTCGAAAGTAGAGTGGTCACTTTTAGCTTTAGATCTCAAAAGTTATTACCTTAACCATATAAGTAGGTTGATACGAAATTCTTTTATAACTATGAACAAATATTTATATTACTTAAAAAGTAGTAAAAAATCACTATTAGGAAAATGGGCCAATAATGTTTTAACCAATTTTCCAATGAAAATGCCCCAAAATTAATAATCTGCATCTTATAGAAAATTCAAGCTCAACCATTGACATGGGTTCTCATATATCTCCATTATTGATACGGTTCTTTGGTTACGGGTCAAATCTTCTCCGAATTCGTTGTTTAATTGAGCTTCCTTTATGCAGACTGCAGTATGCCAGTATGAGTACGTTTCACAATTTGTATTAGTTGATAAATGATGTTTGATATCAGGGTGAACACGGTCCGGTTCGGTCAGTTTGACGACTAAAATCTCGGCCAAACCAGTAACTATGGTTTGGAAAACTCTCAAACCAAACCGGCCAATACTAACGACTTAGCTGGACCGGCGAAACTGCAAATAATTGGTTTGGTTCGGCCGGTTTCACGGTTTGAATTAAAAACTTCGAGTTAGTTTATACATATTCAAACAAATTAAAAAGAAAACAAACAAATAAATTGGTATATTAATACATAAAAAGAAAAAAAAAATACGATCAATATCTTGTTGTAATTAGTAATCAACTAAACTAAAATAGGTAAATTGTTACAAATTAAATGAATGTTGCATTTCATTGACATTTGATTTAACAATTATAAATATGTTTAAAGAAAATGCATTTTTATTGTATCGTTTTTGTCTATGTGATTGGTTGCGTTTAGTTAATGAAAACTAGTCATTTTCCAATTTTAGTTTTCAAGTTATAGTTTTTAGAAAAAAAACAAGGGTTTCTATGAAAAGTGAAAACTCGTTTAAATGATTAAGTTTTATTTTTAAGAAAAATAAGATGAGTGATTATAAAATAAAAAAAACAGGATAGGTGATGGAAAAGTAAGAGTGAGAAAGAGAGTATTATAAAAAAATAGGGTAGGTAATAGAAAAGTAAGAGAAAATCTGAAAGTGGTGTTTTAAAAATTGAAATGAAAATTTATGAAATTGTTGTTAATGAAACAAATTTTCATTTTTGTTAAAAAGTGAGATGAAAATATTGGAAATTTTCATAAACTAAACGCACCATTGTTACCGTTTTCAAGTTTCAAGCCACGTTGATGCTAGTCGTCAACGCCTTACATATCCTTCTTACTCTTATAAATCCCATTCCCTTCCCAACCAGACGCCGCTGGAGACTTCCTCTTCATCCAAGGCTCAATACTCTTATACCGATTATAAACGTTCATCATATCCACCACCAGATCTTTGATCACAAACATATACGGCAAGGGCATACTCATCGTCGCATCTCCCGACGGAATCTTCGTCAAACAACCAAGATGTTCATAGCACAGGAAGAACGACGGAACGTCAAGGTAGGATCAATCTCGTTCTTGATCTTAATCAGTGCATCAAGGAAGGACCATTGGACCACACTCCTTCAGAAAAAGGTTTACAAAAATGTTCTATCAATAATCCCAGAATGAGATAGGGATGACAATCATCATCATTCTCCCTATAAAATTAATTGAAACTATAAAAACAAAAACAACACTTACCTTTGAAGGCTCTTGATGTTCTGGATTTGCTTCCCAGGGTTCAACCCCTTCCACGAGCGCAGTTCATGATTGGATGACAGCGATACAGCTTGCATTCATCATTTACTGCATCTAGACCCTCCTTCGTGTATTCATCACGACCATCCATGATCCACCTGATTTAGAGGGTGTTTGGTTTTGCGTTATGAACGAGATTATTAGCTTATTACGTTACAATAACGCAAATAATTAGTTTAAAGTGTTTGGATTGCATACGTTAATAAGTGATTATTTGCGTTTAGAGTTAATCCTACCACACTTTTTCATAAGTTAAAAAATGTAGCTTATTTCTTTAATAGGTGATTATTTGGTCATTTTACAAGTGAAAACGCAAATCCAAATACTTTAAAAACTTATTATTTGATAATTATGATAGCGAACAACAGAAGCTAAACCAAACACTACATTTCCGACAGCACTTTTTGTTACAACTATTGTCTGATTATTAGTTATTAAAACGCTACAACACTTTTTCAAACGCAAATCCAAACACCCGCTTAGACAATTGATGGCACTGCCACTCGTCACGTACAATTCAAAAAAAATTCAAATGGAGGTTGAATATGAATCAATGAAACAGGATATGGAAGAGAATGTGACAGAATCCATATCAGCAGGCATAAACTGTCAACGATCGATAAAGAATACAATTGGTCGATGGCCGTTTTTTAATCACAGAAATATCTTCAGGTATGATGACATCCCTCATTTAGGTTGATGAGGTCCTCGTTAGGCCTAAACGTAATCCAAGAATCATTATCCCAAGGAGATGCAGGACTCTTAACCCAAGGAGGGGCTACTTTAGCCTTTTGATTATTGCCATGCACAAGAACATGAACTTGGGTATCTCAACATCCCAGTTGAAAGCTTTAGCTTTTACAACATATTAACACATGTGCACTACTGGTGAAAAGGGTACCTAGGATCAATTTTCAAAGAATGTTTTATTTTTCCAGGACAGCCAAAAAGTTTTGGATTCTCCTAAGGGTAATAGTCAACTAACTAGCTTATCATGATTATGTTGGAAAGGGTTAATTGCAACGAATCGTACATACTTTCAGTCAATTTTCGTTTTGTGACCATACTTTCAAACTTAATTTTTAATCGGACAACAATGATCTATTACCAAATAAGAAAATTGATTTTGACCTTATGATCTGTAGATAGAAATCGACAGTAAAGTAAATATGAATTCCATGCAATCAAACCTTTATCAAAATGAGGCCTCATCAAAAGCATTCATCCAAATTCAACTAACTGATGGCATCAGCATTCCCCCAAAAAACATTTGTAAATTGTGACCATCCTGATAAGAATTCAAACAAATAAAGCACATATGTAAACAAATCACTATCTAGAAAGTATACATGCTATTGAGAGCTTGAGACATGAAAATGGGATGCAAAAGAATAACAGACAAATAAAGCACATATGTAAATTGTAACCTAAGAACTCAAACGGAGAACAATAACTATCTAATTTGCATAATAACTGAAATTTTGGCTAAAGTAATCTGGTAAGTGTATGCAGCAAATATGAACAGAGACAACGGAGGTTATACCGATTGGCGTGAAGAAGAGCAGCAGGGCCAAGGTATCATAGCACAGGAACCACAGATTCCCTCACGGCAAGAGCGACGGAACGTCAATACGTCATGATAGGATCAATCTCGGTCTTGATCTTAATCAATGCATCAAGGATCACTTGACCACACTCCTTCAGATCGATCTGGTAGTTTTGAAGCTCCGGTTTTCCTGGATTATCAGGATTCCACCTGTAGATTTGAAGGTTGTGTGCGGATCGGGCGTCCGGTTCCACTTATTGAGCTTTTGGCTCCGATACATGTGCACGGGAACGGGAAAGGAAGAGCTTCGCTGCCGGTGACGATTGAACTTGAACCCTAGAGAGAGCTCGTCGTACGAGACCAGTCGCCAATTTAGGGAAAAGAGAAACTGAACACGATTGATTTATGTATTCTCATAAAGTATGAATCAAATCATAAGATTCAAGTAATATGAATCAAATCTTCATTACTAGAAATGTATCGGTTGCAAATGATTTATTGATGTACTGTATTTTATACTCTGCTACGTATGTATCAAGTACAGAGATACCTAGTCTATAGTTCTATACGTATATAGCATGCAATCTAATCTAATCGACTTGACCTGACTATTATCACGATTCACGAGCTCCTTCGGTCAATGCATGCAATCTGATCTAATCTAATCGATTTGACTATTATCACGAGCTCCTCCGGCGAACCTCTCAGGAGGAACTTCAACGATCTTACTCGCACTTATTACAACTTTTCTATTCCTGATAGCTTCACGACTGAGATTTTTCAATTCTTCTTCTTCTTCAGCCTTCTCAGTGTCTTCTTCTTCCTTTACTCTGTCTTTCTCTATCCTCCTCCTCCTCCGTAGTTCCGCATCCACACGCCTTTTTTTTTCCTCATTGATTCTAAGCAATTCAGTTAATCTTTCAGCCTTAGCAGTAAGATCTTCCGACCTGATTCTATCATCTTGTTCGTTAATCCTTTTCATAATGTCATCTATTGATTCTTCCTCCGGTTTTCCTTTCAGTTCTTCCACTTTTGCTTTCTGCTTTCCTTTATCCATCTCAGAGATGATGCATTGATGCTACTGTGAACCAAAGAAAAGAAATGGCGGGATATATAAAAGACGGTTACTAGGGAGGAGGACAACACGTTGGTACGGACGTAAAATGCTAGTTTAATCTTTATTAAAATATAAATACTGTTTTTTTAAATATTTTCCAATAAGAGAATTCCATTCACATTATACTTTCTCCTTATTTTAATTTTCTATTGTTATTACTGGTTTATTAACCGTGTATTACACGAAAATTTAATAAATATCTTTTTTTTTAAAACTGTATAAACTTAAAATTAAGAAAAACTAATATGTTCATTAATAAGTTTTAAATTTTTTATTATTATTGAAATATCTTTTAAATGTTGTTTGTTGAGATTTTAATGGATTATAGATTGATTAATACTAAAAATAGTAATGTACACTTGACAAATCCTCGTTAAGCCAATTGACATTCTATTGAAATGTCATGTGACATTTAGTTACTCGTTTAATAGAATAGATAGATTATTTTTACTGTTTTATTATTATTTTTATATAATTATTGTTATATTTTAAAAGAAGTTAAGTATTTTATAAATATGTCCAAGTATTATACACTTGTGTATATAATTATATTAGAGGGATTAAAATGTTATATTAGAAAGTTTAAAATGTTTTATCATAACCTCCTCTTGTAATCAACTTTATTCAAACAAATAAGAATTACTGATTACCAAGTTTATATTGGTATCAGAGTCGATACATAGGATCATTAATCCTAGCCTGTGAAAAAATCATCGGGTGCCATATAACAGCAGCGCTTCCCACCCTTGTGACGCTGGTCACACCACCTCTCCTTTTTGCCACAATGGCAAAGCCCTTTCTTCTGCCGACAAATTTATCCATAATTCACACAAGTTTAGGTTTGCTTTATCTCCGAACAGTTATGGCTGTAACAAGGCCATGATTCAGTTGTTTCTTGTCACCAACAATTTATTCGGCTATATTGATGGCACTATCTCCTATCCTTCGATGACTATTCCGACTTCTTAATTAGAAGAAGATTCTGATAGCACCATCGTGACACTGCCACAGTTAACCAAAGTTACACTTGTGTATATGTGTAATTATTATTATTATTTAAAAGAAGTAAAGTATTTAATAAATATGTCTAAGTAACCATATCTCTTAGATGGAAGCAACGGGATGGAATAAAACTTCATTAGCTTTTCTTTTAAATAAGTTACAGTTTATGATACTTAATAAAGTTTTTATAAACTTTTATAGCTCTTACAAAATTAATTTTTTTAATACCTTAAATTCATATTTAATGACAATATAATATTTTTTTGGGTAATTTGCCATTTTTGATACATCAATAGCAGGGATGAGTTTGGTTCTGGAAACGATTCGAATCCGAATTACTTGAAAAACGAAAATGAATATGAAACGGTTCGATTCAATTTGAATTATTTCCCGCCTTTCACAAAGAAAAAGAAAAAACCCGGTCCGGACCGAACCGATTGTACCGAAAGCGAATTGTAAAAATTATAGAAGCAAAAAATGACCAAAAATGAAACGGTCCATTTCGGTCCGGTTCGGGTAAAAGTGGTTTTCTAACATCCCTGATCAATAGACCTGTCCGTAATCTATTTATATCTTTCTTTCTCTCCAAGAAGAAAACAGACTTTATTGAGACCCATCTGCTGTTCGTTTTCTTCTCCCCTGAAACTATGGCCACGCCGATGACTGAAGAAGACGATCAGTTGCCAACCGACGTCAACGACATTCTAAGAGCTTCCCGTCTTCTTGATAACGAGATTCGAATCTTCAAGGTTTTTCTTTTTCATTTTCTTACATCCATCCATCTCTTTCACTACGACATTCTCATATTTCTCTACCTTGTTTTCTTAATGTCATCAGGAGGAATTACAGAGATCGAATCTCGAAGTGGATTCGATTAAGGAGAATCAGGAGAAAATCAAACTTAACAAGCAACTGCCGTACCTGGTTGGAAATATCGTTGAGGTATTGTCATAATTTCGTTGTTTATATTACGCATTTTCTTTGGTTCTGCTGGTTGGTTTGTATGTTTGAAACTATGATTGAAAAACCTAAATTTAGTTAGTTCAGACCCATAGTGATGGCACAAATAGGCCTATCTAGATGATAAATGTGGGAACTGGATAAGTTTTGAGATGTGAATTCTGATTTGTGTTCTGAATTTGAAATTGATCTTAGATTTTGTTGTTGAAGTTTCAGATCAAACCTTGTTTAAGCTTGTATTCCTGGGGAAATTTATTATCCGGAAAAACTTGCAGTCTTTGATCACCGAATAGAATTTTATGGAATTTGAGTTTAAATTAGCTTGTGTGCAACTTAGATTACAAAGATAAAGAATTAATTTTTCTTGTGTTACATTAAAATCTCTGTTTAAAGAAATTTGATATATCTATCAATTTTCACGTGAATTTAGATTCCAACCATCCACAAAATACGCCCATGTCAAACACCAAACAGTAATAACTAAATCTAAACTCCATTTTCATTAAATTCATTCGACGAGCCAAACGGCCCCTGATATGTTTGATTCTAATTGTTGTTAATGATCACGAAAGATAAGGCTTACACAATTATTTAGATTGTATGTGTGGAACAATTTATCTAAACTTTTGTGAATGGGCTTGTATTTTGTGCATCAAGAACTTCAAGCACACTTTAATTCACTAGCATCTTATAAAATGCATTGGTTCTTGCTTTTCAGTTATCCTAATTACGGGTTTAATGCATAAAATAGCAACCTACTTTCACTTTTTGTCACTTATAACGTGCTTTATTCTTTTACCATTCATATTAACGTACTTTATGGAAACGCATGTTCATAGCAATATATGACCTAAACTTGAAGGAAGTCATGATATAAACAATAAAAAAGTGAAAGTAGCCAAGTAGGTTGTTATAATTCATATTTAGTCCAAACATGTGTTGCTGCAAATGGCCAAAAGGCAAAAGCATGTTGCTATAAGTGGTAAAAAATGAAAAAGTACATTTCTATGAATGTGGTAAACCATAGATTCTAATGATATAAATGATAAAATGATGAAAGTAAGTTGCTATATTGTGCATTAACCCCTTTTTTCTGTTCCAAGTGTCTAATGTGCCTTATTTATGCTAATTATATTTTGGATGCTTCAGATTTTGGAAATGAATCCAGAGGATGAAGCTGAGGAGGATGGTGCCAATATTGATCTTGACTCGCAAAGAAAGGGTAAATGTGTTGTGCTAAAAACATCTACTCGTCAGGTAAGCGACGATGCATCACGTTTTGTAATATATGCAAAACTAAGTTTTTATTGGTTTCTCTCTATATTTGGTTGCCTCTATAGAAAATATTACAGACTAAATAGCTCTATAGGCATACTTTCGTGGTTTGAGCTTGTTTCTGCAAATACAAAATTTTTTTATCCTCCGCAGACTATTTTCTTGCCCGTGGTTGGCCTTGTGGATCCGGATAAACTAAAGCCTGGCGATTTGGTGGGTGTGAACAAGGATAGTTACTTGATATTGGATACGTTGCCATCTGAATATGATTCCCGAGTCAAAGCCATGGAGGTTGATGAAAAACCGACTGAAGATTATAACGACATTGGAGGCCTTGAAAAACAGGCAAGCTTTTATGCATGTAAAATAACTTCAAGCACACACTTCATAAACCGATGTTCTCTGATTTGTGTTATCCATTTCCATGTTGGATCTTTTTCTATGTGACAGATCCAAGAGCTAGTTGAGGCTATAGTTTTGCCGATGACCCATAAAGAGCGGTTCCAAAAATTAGGGGTCCGTCCACCAAAAGGGGTGCTTTTGTATGGACCTCCAGGAACCGGAAAGACCTTGATGGCCCGTGCATGTGCTGCGCAAACAAACGCCACTTTTTTTAAGCTAGCGGGACCCCAGCTTGTTCAGGTAGCTTATCGTGTATGCTTATAATTGTTTGGAATGTTGCATTTTTCATTTTATATCTGGTCATGCAGATGAATTTTTGTTGTGGTTGTGTTGGGTAGATGTTTATCGGAGATGGTGCAAAGCTTGTTCGTGATGCGTTTCAACTGGCAAAAGAGAAATCTCCTTGCATCATTTTCATTGATGAGATTGATGCTATTGGTACAAAACGGTTTGATAGGTATATCACTGTTCTGTTTGACCTGTCAGTATCGTTTATCATAAAAGAAGTCGTTTCTGTTGGTCGCATGTATTCCTGATACTAGTTTTGCGTGGATGCAGTGAAGTTAGCGGAGATAGGGAGGTGCAACGAACTATGTTAGAACTGCTTAATCAGCTGGATGGTTTCAGCAGCGATGAACGAATAAAGGTACTTTGATGTGAATGTCGTTTTAGTTCTTCAGTTTGTAATACACGTGGTGGGGGAAAAAATGCAGGTGATAGCTGCAACAAATCGGGCTGATATATTAGATCCTGCCCTCATGCGATCTGGTCGGTTGGATCGTAAGATTGAGTTTCCTCATCCTACTGAGGAAGCAAGAGCCCGGATATTGCAGGTGTGGCTTTAAAGAAGTGGTTCTTGGTTTTACACGCATGTTGGTTTGTTGAAGTATGTTTTTGTGAATTAACAGATCCACTCGCGGAAGATGAATGTTGATCCAAATGTCAACTTTGAAGAGCTGGCTCGGTCTACTGATGATTTCAACGGGGCACAATTGAAAGCTGTTTGTGTGGAAGCAGGCATGCTAGCTCTTCGACGTGATGCAATGGAGGTAATCTCTCGTCTTTTTAAGTATATGAATACAAGACAATTAGCTTTTGTAGAAACCGTCTGCTTGAAGTGAAAACTTAATCAAGATTGACTTGTGTCCTCCAGGTAAACCACGAAGACTTTAACGAAGGGATCATCCAAGTTCAGGCCAAGAAGAAAGCAAGCTTAAACTACTATGCTTTAGATGCGATCTATTTTAGCCGTAAGATTTTTCTGTCTTTTTTTTTTTTTTCCTATTTCCATGTTCAGTCTTTTGCTTCTTTAGTTTTGGTTTAGTTTCCATGTTCAGGGAAACAGTTTCATTTGATTTAGTTTTGGTTAAAACAACACCAAACTACTGAAACAGTCGAGACTAATAATAGTTGATTTTAAAGGATTCCACGAAAATGATGATTTGGTTGCGCACCAAGGATACAATTGAACTTTGCGAAACCTGTGTTTTAAAAAGCACGTCTCAGGTTGTTGTTAACACCTCCTTGTCGTTTCATTAAATCTCACCCATAAAAAAGAAAATAAGTCATTCCTTGATTAATTGTTTAAGTGATTCAAATTTTGTAATAAAGATTGTGTGTATTTTATATGTTGGTTTTTTGATTTTTTTTTTTTTTTTGAAAGAACCTTAAGAAGTTGAAACCTATGGAAAGGTCAAACTCATGACCTTCTTTGGAGGATCCTATCTTCCTAAGGCTCAACCAATAAGTCACATTGATATATTTGGTTATTAGTTGTTAAAGTAGTATTGCTATATAATTTTACATGAAATATGATACCAAATAGGTGCGCCTCACCTACATGATGTGCGCCCCTCACCTTGAGCCTCGGGCTTTAGAAACTTTTTTTTGCAACGATGCGCCTCGATGACAAAGCTGAGATCAAAGTCTCCTGGGTTATAGAAACCCGAATGACTTATGGTCTGCAGTTGACCATGCCTCCACCCATTCACCATCTCAGCACCAACCATTATCGGCTACAACACCATTCTACCGCTGCTTTACTGCTGCCCTAGGCTTCGATCAACCGTCAATCCATTCTTCAAACTCTGCTCTGTATTCATCACCGAACATTGCAACAATGACCTCTCAAACTTGCAACTCAATTTCTCCGTCGATTTCTTGGTCTAGGTCCACTCCACCTTGTTTCCAGTGGTTTGTTTCCAATCTATTATCCCCATCTACACTGCCAAGCCGTAATCATCATATTTTTTTAAATTTATTGAATTTGAAAATGTTTTATGTAATATTACGCGGTGTTCCACGACTTGTTTTAAGAAAGGAAGCAAATTGATTTGGGAGGATACACGAAGAGGTTGTGTTCTTTAAGCTTTTGCAGAAGCGGAACGGATGGAAAAAACATTGGATTTGGGTGTTTCTGTTTTCTTCTCAAAACTGAGAAGGAAAGGACGGAAATGATACTTCACCTTTCCCTGCGCAACTTGTCTTCCGTGCTTCTTGCTGTCATTTTCTATCCGCCTAGTGGAACACAACGTTAATAATTTTCTGGAGATATAAATAGTTTCCACTCCCTGGAAACTAGAAAAGGGGAAAAAGTCGTTTACTAAACAAGGCCTTAGTATCTTAAATAAACCAAAATACAATAAAACTTAACCAGAAAATTGGGAAACAAGTGTAGGTAAATCCATAAGTCTAAACTATACAACAAAATCATGTTTATGACAACTGATACAATTTAAATCCAAATGGTACTTGGAGTTTATACGCGGTAGATTGCGAAAGAAATGATTTTAATTTAACACTTACCTCTTTGAGTCTGTAGGCGAAATACAGGAAAGTTGGATCAATTGCACCTTTCTTATAATATGCCGGAACCATTGTGCTATCATCATGCATCCGAAATTGCACAAAGCAACACTTATTAATAAAGTTCCGTTGTTAATATAAAGAGATCAAAACTTCAATGCGTACAATTGAAGGTCATCGAGCTTTACCAAAAGGACTTTGGTTGCTCCCTCGATGTTCTTCTTAAAAGCCTCTTGCTTTTTGGCCTCCAACTTTGGTGTCAACAGTTTGGTGTAGGCAACAAATTGCTTCTTGTCGAATGGCGGTTGCCTGTTTAAGATTAGTGTAAAAAATTGACAAAAGTATATGATATAAGATTAAGAAGCTTGAAGAAGTAGGAAACAGACCTGAAGTCTGAAAGTATCAACTATATATCAACAATGCTAACAGCTTGGTCTTCTACACCTTCATCGTCTTCACCACCTTCAGCTAGACTTAGACAATACGTGTATTCATGTCGTGTAACGTGCCAGACATGAATTTTACGACACGGATTTGTAAAACACGAACACGACACGAATTATAAAATGTGTCTAGATATGAAACACGAACACGACATGTACGTGACACGACACGAAGTAAAACACGTTTTTTAATGTATCACACGAAAACACGAAGTTTATAAGTATGAACTATTTCAAAGTGGGGAGTCAGATTTTTTTAAAAATCTTGAAACCCTAAAGACTAGTTTATACATGTTATCGTGTAACACGATTTCTATACGTGTCTTACAATTATTTATATTAGTAAATTCGTGTTTGTCATGTATAAGACACGAAACACGAATTTATAAAATGTATACCCTAAAAACCCGTATTGTGTTTGTTGTGTCGTATACCAAATTGTGAGGTTTACCTTGGGCCGAAGGATTAGCTCCCATATCTACATTAACAGCACCATGGACCACCCACACTGATGGATTATAGAATAGAATAACAAATTTCTTGATATCGGGAGAATATGAACTGATGAATTATAAGTTAATCAACAATTAAAGTAGTTTTTTTTTTTTTTTTTAAATCATGTAAAAAATCAAAACACTTTCAGTATTTTTCGAATAAGTTTTTATATCAAAAACGCTTTCATAAAAGTCATTCAACTTAAAAATGTTTTCGTAAAAATCACTACACTTAAAATGTTTTCATTAAAGTCCTTTAACTTAACAAAATTTTATGAAAAACTTCTGAAAAATCTTAAAAAATCTCATAAAACCACACAATTCGTAAAAAATTTCAAGTTGAAGGAATTTTATATAAACGTTTTTGGTACAAGAACATAATATAAAATTATTAAAAGTACGTTGGTTTTTTGTATAATTTTCCCTATTTTTTACCTTTCTTTTTTACAATTTTTTTTTTGGTTATTTGAAGTACTAATTCGAGCCCTTTCTGATTTATATCCTCCCTCGTTATAATATTTTATTTGTCATTGCAATTTGATACCTTTTTTCTATTGTAAAATCGGTTTAATCTAGCAAAAACATTTTAACCCAATACCGAAGATTTGTATCAAACAATTTAAATTATATGTCATATTTGATTACTTTTGTCATTATAAACTTTTAATGCATACAAATTAAAAGTATAATGATCTAATTTACAACATGAAATTAGTGTTTGAGATTGTCATAAAATTTTTAGCAGATTTAACTGAGTTTTAGATTACAAAAGTATTAAATTAAAAGAAAGAAAATACAACCAAACAAGTAAAAAAGAAAAAGGGAAATTGCGCAAAAAAACTCTTAAGTTGGATCATTTTTGCGATTAAGACCTTCAACCATTTTTCATTGCACAAAAAACCTCCAACCGGTTAAAACTTTTTATATTTGGGTTTTTTTTTTTCAAAAAATCTGACTTACCGGTTGCAACTTGATGACATGTAAATGTTTTAAATATATTTTTGCGTAAAAAAAACCCCCTACTTGTTTATTTTTTTCAATTAAAACCACAAATCATTTTTCATTGGATAAAAAACTTCCAACCAAAATTGGTTTTTCTTCACCGATTGCATTTTGATGACATGAATATTTATTAAAATTTTATTTATTAAACAAAGAATTCGTATCCTAATGAAATCTCCACCCTCTAGGCTGTAGCGAACCTCACTGCTCTGCCTGATCATATTCAGAAGCTAAAATGAAACTTAAATAAACGAAATTGAACATTAAATTGAACCTAAATATGCAACTCATGAAAACAAAACGAAATCGATTGCATCGGCACAATTGAAGTTGAAATTTAAAAATTAAGCGGCAAAAGTTAATCAAACATACATATATAAAATAAACAACATTGAACATAAAGAGGGGATAGAGCAATCGGAGTTGCCGGAGGTAGAGGAGAAGAAAAGAGGTAAATATGATCGTTTGTTGTAGGTGTGAAAAAAATAGTTAACGGTTTTAATCGAAAAAGTCACCAACTTCGGGGTTTTTTATGCAAAAATCCAGTTTAAGAATTATACATGTAGTGCCACGTAGGCGCCACGTAAGTCGGGTTTGCCATGTGGACGTCACGTGTGTGTCATGTAAGCATAACAACCTATTATAACCGATAACGTCCTAATTTCAGAAGATTTTACCGGTTAGAAGTTTTTTGTGCAATTGAAAATGGTTAGGGGTTTTAATCACAAAAATGATCCAACTTTAAGATTTTTTGCACAAATTTTCCAAAAGAAAATAATTTCAAAAAAGAAAAGTATTAAATTAATAACAATAAATTACCAAAAGTTGGTTGCTATTCCAAGCCACTAAACCCTTCTTAAGAATTAAGATATATTATTTACCTTTTCAGTTTGATAATTTCTCTTTTGACAATTTCAAAAAAGAAAATAATACTAAAAGAGGTAATTTAAAATTTGATGATGAAGACAAAAGCTTGGGACTTTGGGAGCCTTTATTCGTTTAATATTACATTCAAACATATGAACGTTACTCAGATAGTCAGATGGATGATTGTATACTCACTCCATTTTCAAACAAGTAGGACCCGATCGCAAGCTCAATAAGGAGCCAACCCCCAGAAGACTTTTTCTGTAACGTACGCCTGCCTCTTTACATTTAAATTTCAAATTTTTAAATAATGGGCAGTTGTAAATTGTAATTAAACGAAAACCCACCCATTTTAGCCTTCATCCACTTTACTTACATCTGGGGTTGTTGTTTTCTTCTCATTCTTTCGTCTTCGATAGACATGGGAGAATCGACATGTCTCATGCATTCTTTAGCTTTTGGCATGCCCAATGAACCCAATAACCATGTAAGTCTTAACAAATTTTTGGAATTGATTGCTTTTTTTAATGATTTGTAATTATCGAGTAGAAAGTGTTTGTCGAAATGCTTCCATGAGTTCAGTTTCACTGAAAATATGTTTTTGTTACAGTTTATTGCGTACTCAGTTGATTTCTCAATTCTTATGGTGAAATGTTAGAATGATTCTTATAACTTGATTTTCTTTTTTAAATTTATCATGATTTGAAATTAATGAAGACAAAGTGTTTGTTGAAATGCTCCAGTGAGTTGTATTTCACTGAAAGAAATGCTAAGAACTCAGTCTAATGTTCAAAGTGTAATTTTTTGTTTGTATGACCAGTACATTTGATTTCTGATTGTAGAATGTTAAAAGTGTTTCTTTTTATCTGTGATGGTAAGTTTGGTAATTGGAATACTAAGGGGGCGTTAGTGTATTTCCTAGGATTTAGTGGGATTTGCATTTAAAATCTTGTGTTTGTTTGCAGATTTCAGTATCCTTCTTTGTTATTTTAAAAACCAAACCTCCCCTGGGATTTTAAATCTCAGTCACCTTGCATTTTTTCAGATTAGCATATATTTTCTACAAGATAATGCAGAATTTGACAAAATCCTGAAAAATGCAAACGTTGCATAATGCAAATCCTTTGACAAAATGCAAATCCCAGAGAAAAAAAATTTACGAACCAAACGCCAGCTCGGCTGTGGTTAATAGATTGTGATTTTTGATCTTGTTTGGATCAATTGTTGCAGGGGAACAATGTACATGCTCTTGGAGATTCGGTATCTTTTGGGAGGTTCACATCAGAGTCATTAGCTTGGGAGAAATGGTCAGCCTTTTCTCATAAGCGATACGTTGAAGAAGCCAAGAGTTACGCACAGCCTGGATCCGTTGCCCAGAAGAAGGCTTTTTTTGAAGCTCATTACAAGAAAATTGCTGCTCAAAAGGCCGCTGCCGCTGCCGCCGCGTTGCTTGAGCAAGAAAAGGCGAAATCCCAAGTTGAAGAAAGAGTTTGTGGTACAAATCATGGTGCTCATGATTTAGAAGAAGCAACAACATTGTTAAACTCCCATGAGTCAACAACAGGAATACCAAACTTTCGTGATTTACAAAGAATGGTGTCGGACACACATAAACAACAACCAGCTGTGTTGAAGTCTAAGATGGCTGTTAACGAAGAACATCGGATCATATCCCAGGATGTTAGTAAGGAAATTGATGCTGACATGCATAGTTTAGCTGTCAACGTCCCTCAATTGGAATCTGACAATATGGTAATGTCTGGAGATCCGAAGAACCAAAAGTTATCAAACAAGGCTGAGAATCTTGAGGATTGTGTTTCTGTTTCAGAGGATAGTAGAACATCTCAAATGGATAGACCTTTATTGAAGGTGATACTTCCTTTCAAAAATGAAAATAGAAAAATCCAAAAAAAGGGAGGGGGATTATATAAATTTGTTATTTTATACTTTTATGCTAAAGTTATGAAACAAGTTAGTGAACTGAAGTTTTTGATTCTGATGCAGTCAAAGTTGAACACAGACCAGGAGGTGTTACAACCTAAGATCAGGAGGAAACCAGCTACACCTTCTTTCAGGTCAACATCGATTGGCCGGAAACAGTTTAGAGTCCCACCTACACCACCAAAATATGTAGCTTCTATGCATCCAAGGAAAGAAAATATGGTCACTCCAAGAACCAAAAACTCGACTACTACGATGGACTCTGTTGATAAAAAGAGAACAGCCCCAAGATCTTTGTACACGTTAATGAATTCTGGGTCGGTCAAAGAATCTAGCAAGTTAAACTCTCCGGCTGTTCGAAAGACTGAAAACACAAAACCGGCACTTCCTAGTGCTCATTCCACACCCAAACGCTCAATGCCTGCAATTACTCCTTCTAAGGTGCTATTCGCAAATTATGTTGTGGTTTGTTTATACAACTTAAGCTTATGTGAATTTTGTGCTGCAGGCTACAAATGGGGTGAATAAGCAACCTTTGGCAACACCTACAGTAAAAAGAAGGTAAATGATTCAGGGTATTTGATGAAAGCTATCTAGTAATAGTGTTAAATTCCTAATTTCATATATATGGTCTAGTCTAGCATGGCTGAACTTATGTCTCCAGAAAGTATTAACTCTATTCTCTATACGTCTTGAAGGATGGAAACGCCTGTTCATCCTTCAGCTGCTGGAAACAAAACGCCTGGCCAAAAATGGCACATTTTCTCTGCTGTGTAAGTTGTTCCAATACTCACATCTTACACATTGATGAAAGTTTTTTTGTGGTTAGTTTTTACTTTTTAGAAAGCATATGAAGTATATTCAAATACAAACAGAATAATATTGATATATTTTATCATATCCTGTAATGCTATTTGCATATATCAACTTGTCTAGTTGTCTATGGGGCGTTTGGTTCACATATTTTTTTTCTCTGGGATTTGCATTTTATTAAAGGATTTGCATTATGCAGCATTTGCATTTGTCAGGATTTTGTCAAAGAATCTGCATCAACTTTTAGGAAAAATTTGCTAATATGAAAAATGCTATGTAACTGGGATTTAAATTCCTAGGGGGAGGCTAAGTTTTTAATTAACATAGAATGAAGGGATTTATAAAATCCTGGGATTTAAAATCCTTACTGAAATCTGCGAACCAAACACAGGATTTTAAATGCAAATCCCAGTGAATCCCAAGAAATCCGCGAACCAAACGCCCCCTAAAGCAATGGCGGGATGTTATTAATACTCGTAACAACTTGTTTGTAGCCATGTTTTAAACTCCCAAGCAATGCACCACTATTGTGGGACAATATGAGTAACTCACTGCCTAAGGCTTTTAATAACAAACTCAATTCACACTATTAACCGATGTTGGTTATGTTGTCACAATTTAGGTTGAAATAATTGCAGTAATTTAAAAAAATGAATCGACATTTTCGATTCTTGCCTCGATGAGGTACTATATTAAAGATTTCTGATTCATGTTATCTTTGCTTGTGTGCCAATAGTTCGAAGTCCCTGAGTGCTTATAAAAACAAATTGCAATCTCCAACTATATCGTCCCCTTTCACCTTAAGAACCGAAGAAAGAGCTGCACGAAGAAAACAGGCAAGAAATTACTTTCATGTCTTTGACCTCAATCACATTTTTCTTTTGTCCCGGGCCTTAATTAAATAAGGTGGTATTTGTTTTTTAAGAGGTTAAACATCTGAAGTCTGAAAACCATGTCTGAAATTAAGAGGAGGCCTTCAAATCTGAATTAAGAGGCTCTGAATTTTAATTCAGACTAGTCTCTTTCTCTTAAAATTCAGAGGGAAATTCAGAGGTTGTAACCTCTTAAGTCTGAATTTAAACAAACAATAAAAATTAGGTTAAGATCTGAAATTCAGACTTCAGACCAAATTCAGACCCTCTTAATTAAGTATTTCATATTTTTATCATTTTCAGAAGCTTGAAGAAAAATTCAATGAAAAAGCAGCACAGAAAGTGCAGCTGCAGACAACAACATTGAAGGTTATAATCCTTCTCATTTCCCCCTTTTTTAGTTTATGTTCTTTGAATTTAACTATTTATCGTCGTAGAATTTGAAAGTGTAATTCTCAAACAAGCATTACTCAATACTCTTGAAAATGACAAATAGAGGTTGCAAAATGTGATATTACAGGAGAAAGCAGAGACAGAATTCAGAAGATTTCGTCAAAGCTTTTGTTTTAAAGCACGGCCACTACCAAGCTTCTATAACGAAAGAGAAACACCAAAGAGTCCAATAAAGAAGGTATAATTAGCATCTAATGGAACTATATAACACAAAAGAAAAGAATTATCTACAAATTTGGTTTCGCGGGTTTGTTTAGAGAGACACCTTTAAGTTAGACTCATATAGTTTGTGTTTCGCTTTGCAGACTCCATTAGCAAATGCAAAGTCATTACTAACACCTGCAAGAAAGCCTCCTACAACGATCTCACAACCCTCTTCGATCAAAAAATCTTCAAGAAGATTATGGAAAACTAACGATCAAAACCCGGCTACCCATCCACTCTCTTCATTAGCAAAAAGGTTAGGCCATGAGAATATGTCTCCAAACATTCAGCATTGATCATTGGCTAAGATCAAGACTGGTCAGTTTATCGATAGGTACGGATCATTCGAGTTGTAGTTGAGAATTAATTTGTGCATAATTTTCGCTGGTCCGTATCTTTGGGGCACAGCATTTCCAGTAATGAGATTATATACGATAACTATTTGCCATTGCCACTTTCCAGGCCTTTTGGTGTGAAAGTAAAAAAAAATTGTTCTATGTTTGTTTAGAGCTTTAAATTTCATCAAAGCAGTATGGTTTAAATTTTTAGAATTTGATGATTATCATCCTGCGGGTTCGGTTTAAACAAGTTTATAAAAACAATCTATCAATCTTTAAAAATGTTATGTTAAACAAGATTAATAAAAATGGTAGTTGATATGTGTAAGTAAATAGCAATACCATTTTTTTAATACGAGTATATTTTAATTTATAGTAACAGGGATATTTTTGCAAAAAACCATCAAGGTGGACATTTTTTGTGATTAAAACTCTCAATCATTTTTTTTCATTGCACAAAAACCCCAAAATGACTAAAACTTATCAAAGTAATGTTTTTTTTAACAAAAAAATGAATTGCAACCTGATGAACCGATGCAATCTGCTACTCAACATTTCGTCTCCGAAGAACCTTCTTTCTAGCAAACTTATTTGTCTGTGTTTTATTATTTAAATTCGCATTTCTTGTTGATTTCTGTGTTTTTTTGTTGGAATTTACTTTTTCAATGAAATTCTAGTGGACATTAATGACTTGTCGACGGTGACCTACGACTTTCAATCGGTTACAACCAGTAATATCTCAATCGGTTGGGGTTTTTTTTGCAATGAAAAATGGTTAGGAGTTTTAATCACAAAAATGGTTCTACGTGTCGGTTTTTTGCACAATTATATCATTAAGGGTCCCTCTTGTTTTTATTATAAATTGAAGAGTTGCCCACAAAATGAAATAAATTACTGCATGTATGTAGTAATGTAGGTAAATAATTCACAATTAGCAAACTTTATTCAAATAATAAGATACATAATGAGCTAATTAAGCCCAAAATCATCATGGATAAATAGAATATGATGATCTTAAATTTGATCAAAAGAATTGAAATTTACTTCATTATCCCACCCACCATGTACCATCCATCCTCACCATAACCATAACCATAACCATACTCATCCTCATCACCATCTCCATGCCCCCAACATAACCCCACATCACAAAAGCTCATGGCATCATCATCATCATCATCATCATCATCATCATCATCATCATCATCATCATCAACTGCAGCAGTCTCAACCGTGAATCCATAACAAAGGTCATTATCATGAGTACCATCATCATGATCATCGTAATCATAACCATACGCATAACTATAATCATAATCATAATCATCGTCATTATTTTCATCTACCAAGTAAGACAAAACCCCCGTGGCCGAGGTCCCAAAAGCATATTTAGTCCATTCGTGTTCGTGGTCTATTGATCTCAACTTCATGCTGCCTTTGGTCTTATCTTTCGACTTACAAACCGGATGGAGATGATGCCCATAGCACCGCGCATTACGACACTTTCCCGTATACTTTGATTGGTTGGTTGGTTTGTTTGGCACCTTGATGAACAAACCCGAAGCCGAGGCAGAATCCACCATCTTTCTGTATCGTTCTCGAGGCAACAACGGCAGACTGATCTCGTTGCATCGAACCGCACCATGCTGACGACCCTCTCGCCTCATTTTTTTCGATTAAAATGAAGATGTTTTTGTGTACAAGAAATGGTGGAAAATGTGAGAGAGATTTTAATAGTGTATAGAATTAGAAGGATGAAATGAAAGAGGTTAGATTAATGAAGACGAT
Organism: Centrapalus pauciflorus; assembly: GCA_020465985.1. Classification (NCBI taxonomy): domain Eukaryota; kingdom Viridiplantae; phylum Streptophyta; class Magnoliopsida; order Asterales; family Asteraceae; genus Centrapalus; species Centrapalus pauciflorus. Next base: position 854,640 of record JAANYP010003435.1, read on the forward strand.
TTGTTAAGTTGATACGCAAGAAATTAAAGAGGGTGTTTTTGGTCAACTGTGCGTGTTGGTCAAGCTGACAGCCTCATTATCCCAAAATAAAGCCAATTATTTTTGGGTTAAATTACATAAAAATTGATTTTTTTTAAAGGTTTTATTGTATCCTTACTTTTAAATTTATGCTTTTTGACTTTTGATAAATTTAGCCATTTAGGTAATAATTATTGAACCAATTAAAATAAAAAGTTAAAAATTTGTTTTCTTAAATAAGGTTTCTCTTGATTCGTTTAAAATTTTAAAACTTGGATATTAAATTTTTTTTAAAATGAATTTTAGATCATAACTAAAAATAGACTAATAAATTTTAAACTTAAAATGTTAAAACTTTTGAAGTTGGGTCTGAAATTTAAAAAGTTGGAATCTTGTCTAAAGTCTAATTTTTTTTTTTTAAATTAACATTATTTTTGATGTTATCAAAATATCAAAATCAATTTAATTAACTAAAAATAAGTATTAAATTAATTAATTAAATATTAGTTTCTTTTAATATAATTCTTCATATAATATAATTTTTTGTGTAAATTAAGTTAAACATAATATAGAATTAATTTAACTTAATATAAATTAATGTTTTAAGTATTAAATTCAATATATAAGTCTAGTTACTTTATATTTAAAAATAATTATTCATTTAACTAATTAAAATATTTAAAATGTATTAAAATATTAGTTATATAGATTAATTAAATATAATATATAAGTAATTTAAATAAGTATTTAATTAATAGTATTAAATTCCAGAATTTACGCTTTAATACCAACTATTAGATTTCAGACGTGATTTATGATTTTATTATTTAGACTTTAGATCACCTTTTAAATCACTCTTACTATATAAATTTTTTTAAAGAATTAGACTTTCATCTCTCATTATTTAAAAAGAATTAGACTTTCATCTCTCATTTTTTTAAATCATGTTTTTTTTTTAATAAATAAAGGTAAAGAAACCCAAAATGTAAATTTTTAAGACAACATTATTAATAAATGTAAAACCAAAAAAAATAAGCATTATTAATGTAAATAAACATGTCCTAAATGTATTTTAAAACAAATGATAAACAAAGGTTTTTTTAACTTTTTTAAAACGTTCAAAAAACTTTTGTTTTAATAAAAGTTTAAACTTCTGTTTTAAAAACATTTCTTTTAAATTAATTTTATTTTAGAAAAACATCGAAGTAACTTATTCTATTAAACTAGTTTATAACCCACGTATTACGTGGATATTTTTAATTAAATTTATTTATATAAAATGTATATGAGTAAAAATAAAAACATACAAAAATAATAATTGTGTTTATTTTTTACTATTTACAGATTAAAAAATAGAGTATATTTATCTTTTTTAAAAATATTAAATTGTATTTATCTTTTATTTTTTATAAGTTGTAATTATCCTTTTGGTGAACATAGAGGTGACATGTGACATTTGATGTTTTCCTTTATTATACATAATAATAATAATTTCCACAACTAATTCAAATTATTACATTTGGATCTAATTATGATTATTATGGATAATAATGATAGATATTTATTTTAGGTAAACATTAATTTTAAATGTTACAAAATCTAAATTATATTATTAATTAATTAATGAAAAAAATAAAGTCAAAATTTAATACAATTAAGTTAAGGTGTTAAATTTGGAAAAAGAGGTGGAAAAATAAAATTTTCTTGTATTGTAGGAGTGACATGTGACATAAATTGTTTTGTTTTTATTATAATATATAGGTTAATTAACCCATGTATTACATGGGTTGATTTAGAAAATACATATTTTTTATATTTAAATAATTTATTATAAAATTTATATATAATTAAAATAAAAAAAATTGAAAGCTAGTTAAATTAAAGATAAAAAATACTTAGTTGTTTGATATTAATTAAAAAATATTATTATATTGTATTATTAAAAACAGATAATATGTGTTTGAAAAAAATATTTTTTCTTTTAATTTTTATTAACTTCAAATATGAAATATCAATATAAGAAACAAAAAACTCCAATTATGTGAATGTGTATATAGTTTGAAAATGATAAAATATAAAAATGGAATTTCTGAAAATCAACAATCAAAATTTATCATATTCACAATTGAAGTTTTATCAATTGAATTTTAAATATTGTTAGCAAAATAATTAACAAAAAATTTTAACTTTATTTACTACACTTCTACATTTAAATTCAAATTTTTACATTTGAATTTAACTATGATCATTATCCTTAATAATGACACATATTTATTTTAAGTAAATATTAATTCATTAATTTAAAAATTAAAATCAAAATTTAATGTAATTAAGGCAATGTAGTAAATTTGGAAAATGAATTAAAAAAATGGCATAGGTATAATTATTGATTTTAATTAAGGGTATAAGAGACATTTTATAAATAATTATGAGTTGTCATTAATCTGGACCATTGATTTTTTCCATCTAATGGTCTAGAAACTCCAAATGGTTTTCTTATTATATATAGTATAGATAGACGTGAAAAAGAGTCTTTAGGAAACTTTAATGAAAAATATTATTCTAGAAAACATGTAAAAATATTAATATTGTCAATAAAGTATAATGGGGTGTTGTAACGTCTGTGTAAAGTTTAATTACAAAACAAAAACAAAAAGCAATTTAATTAATGAAATGAGTAAATGATAAGCATATAATTGTGTTGTGTTATATTTGGTCATATTACACTTACCAATGAAAATATAAAAAGAAAATTAATTACTAAGATGGATCAAATATATGAATATAATTATATTTTGTGACATTTGTATTTTTTAAAAATAATTACGTCACAACATTGAAAAAAATTTGAAACATGAATTAACTCTTAAAAAAAGTTTGAGTGACAGGTAAAACATATATAATACATAAATTTTTATATTTATTTTTAGAACAAATGACAAACAAAATTATTTTAACCTTTTTAAAAGATAACAAAACGTTCAATGCTTATTTCAAAAACATTTAAAAAAACCCCTGTATTATAAAATATTTAAACACTTTCCTTTAAAAATATTCAAAAAATAAATTTGTTTTTTTTTTACAAACAATGAAAATTATTTTATTTTATAAAGCATTTATAAATACGGACCGAAATTTGTATCATTTTTCCAAAGTTTAATTACCAAACAAAAAGAAGAAAAAGTTTAATTATTTAAATAGATAATTGATAAAAGTTTAATGATATTTTATGAAATTTTATCAAAGTTTAATTATTAAATTGAAGCAAAAGAAACTTTAATCATGAAAATGGATCAACCATTTAAGCGAAAGAAATTTTTATGATATTTTTCCTATCTAATAATATGGATATTATTCAAAAATATATATACATAGAGGTATCAAATTTTAGATAATACAAACTAGGTTGTTTTAAAATTGTTGTTAATGTGATAGCATTTACATCGAACTGCAGATAAATTAAACCAATGATAATAGCATATTCGGATTTTTATCGCATTATATACCAAAAGTAATAACAAAAAAAATAAAATACATAAAACTAATAATATAAATATAAAATAATTAAAGAAAAAACAAAAAAAAAATTCGCAGTTCATGAACTGATGACCCTTTCTATGTGTTAGTATTAGGATGAGGCATGTACTAAATTAAAAAGCATAAAAAGCCAAACATTATATAAGTGAGTTTATAAAATTTATAATGCTAAAATAATAATAACAATAAAACAACATTAATATTATAAAGAAAAATAATATTTAATAACATGGATATTATTCAAAAAAATTAGAGTTAATTACAAAAATGGTCCCTGTGGTTTGTCCTAAAATTTGGATATGGTCCCTGAACTTTTAATTTTGCAAAAACGGTCCTTATTTTCATAGTTTGTTTGCAATTTTGGTCCCTCAACCTATTAACTTTTCTAATATGACCAAATTACCCTTATTTTGATGCAAACTATAGGGACCATTTCTACAATTAATTTTTTTACTCTTTTTTATTCTTAATTAAATAAATTATTTTTTAGTGTTACTTAAATTTAATAAACTATAAAAAAAGAAAAAATTATTTAATTATTTATGTTGGTTCATAAATAATTTAGATATTTTTAGTCTTGATTAATTATTTAATTTACTATAATCAAAGTGTAAACCAATCATAATTTATAATAAAAAAAAATCATTTATGTTTAGAAACTATTTTCTAGAGGTTTCGTATATAAAATATTATAAAAATATTTGACTCTATAATTATTTATGTTGTTTCATAAATTTATAATAAAAATATGTTTGTTGGTCAAATATATTTTACTTTCTTCTTAAATAAAATCGGCTAAAAGATTCTATTTTATAATCCGTTCACATTTGTATCAAAGCAAGGTGATAATGACAAAGGTGTTGATTTAATCAGATTAAAATGAAAAGTCAAATTGAAAGACGAAAAAAGATTAAAACCCTATTTATATTTCTTGATTTTTATGTAAAGGTCTAACACACCAAAGTTTGATTATTAAAGTTGTTAATCATGAATCTCAAAAATGTTATATGGACCTAAAATTTTAAATCGTTTTTGGTGTCAATTAAAATTAAAACGATAAAATAATTGATACGTTAAATAAAAAAATTTGAGTTGTATAAGACCATTTGGAAGTTTTTTTTAACTCGGTCAAATTAAACGTTAAATTTTTATTTATTTAAGTTCTTTAATATTTTTAACTTTAATTAAACTGTTGGCTCATAAATAAATTTTTTTTATAATTTGTTAAAGTTAATTAACACTAAAAATAAAGTAGAGTCAATTATATAAATGATCTTTGTGGTTTGATCAACATAAATATTTTTTATTATAAATGTATAAACCAATATAAATAATTATAGAGAAAAAATTTCTTATTTATGAAACCTTTAAAAAATAATTTTTAAACATAAATGATTTTTTCGATTATAAATTTTGATTGGTTTACATTTTGATTATAGTAAATTAAAAACTAATTAAGACTAAAAATATCTAAATCATTTATGAACCAACATAAATAATTAAATAATTCTTTCTATTTTTTATAGTTTATTAAATTTAAGTAACACTAAAAAATAATTTAATTAATTAAGAATATAAAAGAGTTAAAACAAATTAATTATAGAAATGGTCCCTATAGTTTGCATCAAAATAAGGGTAATTTGGTCATATTAGAAAAGTTAATAGGTTGAGGGACCAAAATTGCAAACAAACTATGAAAATAAGGACCGTTTTTGCAAAACTAAAAGTTCAGGGACCAAATCCAAATTTTAGGACAAACCACAGGGACCATTTTTGTAATTAACTCAAAAAATTATATTTCGATAATAAAGGCATCAGTTAGATACCGCAATTAATGGTATAATTTATATTTAGAAGATATCACCATATTTGGCCTTAAAATGTAATACATATTAATAAATAAATAAAAATACAATTTATTATTTCTAAAATCTATAAATATTAATAAATAATTAACTCTATCTATTAATTGACATTACTTAATAATTTGTGTGTCATGAATTCATGATTATTTATTTGACATTTGTAAAGTTTTAGCTAACATAAATATAAGCTTAAGAAAATCTTAATTCTATAATCTGTCTATAAACTTTAAATAATATTTGTAGGTAAAAACTCCTAAATTATATAAATTTAAAATATATAATATATTATACAAATTTAAAATCTATACTATATAAAATAAGAAAATCACTTGAAGTTTCTGGACCATTAGATGAAAAAAAAATCAATGATCCAAATTAATAACAACTCATAATTATTTATGAAATGTCTCTTTTACCCTTAATTAAAATCAATAATTGTACCTATGTCATTTTTTAATTCATTTTCCAAATTTACTACCTTAACTTAAGTACATTAAATAATATTAAATTAATATTTACCTAAAATAAATATGTGTCATTATTATCCTTAATGATCATAGTTAAATTCAAATGTAAAAATTTGGATTTAAATGTAGAAGTGTAGTAAATAAAGTTAAAAATTTTTGTTAATTATTTTGCTAACAAGATTTAAAATTTATTGATAAAACTTCAATTGTGAATATGATAAATTTTGATTGCTGATTTTCAGATATTTCATTTTTATATTTTATCATTTTCAAAATATATACACATTCACATAATTGAAGTTTTTTGTTTCTTTCATTGATATTCCATATTTGAAGTTAATAAAAATTAAAAGAAAACATTTTTTACAAACACATATTATCTGTTTTTAATAATACAATATAATAATATTTTTTTATTTAATATCAAATAACTAAGTATTATTTTATTTTTAATTTAACTAGTTTTCAATTTTTTATTTTAATATATAAATTTTATAATATTTTATTAAAATATAAAAAAAATATGTATTTTCTAAATCAACCCATATATTCCTATATATTATAATAAAACAAAACAATTCATGTCATATGTCACTACTACAATACAAGAAAATTTTATTTTTCCACCTCTTTTTCCAAATTTAACACCTTAACTTAATTGCATTAAATTTTGACTTTATTTTTTTCATTAATTAATTAGTAATAAATTAGATTTTGTAACATTTAAAATTAATGTTTACCTAAAATAAATATCTATCATTATTATCCATAATAATCATAATTAGATCAAAATGTAAAAATTTGAATTAGTTGTGGAAATTATTATTATCATGTATAATAAAGGAAAACATCAAATGTCACGTGTCACCTCTACGTCACCAAAAAGATAATTACAACTTATAAAAAATAAAAGATAAATACAATTTAATATTTTAAAAAAAGATAAATATACTCTATTTTTTAATTTGTAAATAATAAAAAATAAACACAATTATTATTTTTGTATATTTTTATTTTTACTCATATACATTTTATATAAATAAATTTAATTAAAAATATTCACGTAATACGTGGGTTATAAACTAGTAATATATTAAAACAAATAAGATTATATTTGGAAAGAAGAAAAATATAATATTAATAAAGAACATATATCATAAATATTTTTTGTTTATTGTAATAAAATATGTAATTATTGTGTATCAAATATGTCAATTTAACATATAAATTGTAAATTAGATGAATCTTTATTATTAATAAAGGAGAATAAAAAATTGACATGTACGTGGTTCTCTTTCGATACATCATATTTTTATTTTTATTTTATTATGTTATCCTTTTAATTTAAAGTAAATATATATACTTTTCTTGTATTTATTATAAGAACTAATATTTATATGGTTTAATTTTAAATTTACATACATTTTATGTAACCAATTATTTAATTAAAAGATATCCACGTAATACGATACATCATATATATATATATATATATATATATATATATATATATATATATATATATATATATATATATATATCAAAATAATGCTTTTTTTAAAAAAAATATGGCATGTAACTGGTTTAACCAATTGCATTTTGCTCTGTCCAGCGACTTCTGCGGTAACTCTCTGAAAAACAAACGATTTCGGATGAAAATCATAAACAAATTAACAATTTAAAACCCAACAAATCAAAATTCAAAGCCTAAATAACAATCCTGGGATGGATAAATCAACAATGGACGAAGAAGCTTTAAATCTGGAACAAGAACATAAACCGAGATCCATCAAGCCTGATGAAATCATAAACGACGAAGCTTCAAATATCAATTTCTTCTTGACTTCCATATGAATCGAGCGACACATACACTTATTTGATGAACAAGCCAACAAATCTCGATATGGACGCTTGATGGAAGCCATATTTATGAACACGAGCGTTGGAGATCTTGATTGTAATGGTCTTCATTGACGGAAAAACTTAAATCGCCAAGGGTACATATACGCACACATCAAACCTTCATAACACACGTTTCAGGCGACATCGAACGTAAATCGTGAATCGTTAATCAAAAACCAATCGTCAATCCACATTTCAGGCGATGAAAATTTAGAATTTTGTCAAAGTCTTTATCAGAGTCTTTGACGGAAATCCGATGAGATTGAAAAGATTAAACGGGTGTGAAAAAACCGGTTAATGCCCTGTTAATTTGAACAAAAACCCATTTTGTAAAAATCTACCGGTTAAAGTTTTTATGTAATGAAAAATGGTTTGAATATTTAATTGAAAAAACAAGTTGTGAATTTTTTTCCCCTGAAAGTCCCAAAATTAAATTATATATTATATATTATATTGTAATAATATAACACATTAATCAATATAATATAATATATTATTATATAATATCACGCAATTTATTAAATTTTTGCATTAAAATATTATATAATATGGTTCAAGAGAATACCAATCATCATGCAGCGCATCAGAAAGTACCACCTTAAAAAATACTTTTAAATTTTATTTATAAACATGTTTTAGTTAACATTGTAAAGATGATATTTAAATTTCAAATACATTCACATCTTCTAACTCCTTGAAAATAATGTAAATGTACACTTACAAAAATTTTCATATATGCGAACATACATTTATGTTATGCATGATTTCATTCACTTAGAATGTATAAAAGTACGTGAAATTTATATATCATCTTTGTTATATAAATTTAAAAAAATCATTTTTGGAATTGGTACCTTCTGATATGCTACACATAAGTGATATTCACTTTAACCTAAATTTATATATGTTTTTACACACACAGAGAGAAAATAGAGGCGGCTTGCCATTTTCATGAATTTGTGGGGTTATTATTTAAATGGGTTAATATTGAAAAAATCATATGCATTTTTAGTTTTTATATTATTCAAAACTATATATTTGACTTGTTTAGCAGACCAGTAATCGATAAAGAATACAATGGCTTAAACAAAAAAATAGATAAGTTAGTTGAAAAAATAGAAAAAACAATGTTGGTTTTTTCAATATTAAACCATTCGATAAACTAAATTTTTACCGGTTAAATAGATAGCAAGTAAAAAATATATACCTTTGAATAAAACATAAATTATCTAGGAACATGAACACTCAGAAAAAATTCAATGACTTAATCAATAAATTAATGAAAGTTCATGATATTTTTTCCACATTAAAACATAATACCAAATTATATATACCAAATTATATATACATACAATTAAATGCATGAATTTAATTCTTTTAATTTTCATGATATTATATTCTCAATGTTGCCAGATACCTACTACTATATATATGTAATCAAATGAACATCTATCTACAAACATTTCATAACATCATAATATCATGGCAAGATTAACCTTCTCATTGTGCCTTTTTGGTTTCTTCTTGTGCTCCATTTTGTGCTCCACTTATGCACAAGTAATGTTTCAAATAAAGAAAAACTCTTGCTTTCTTGCATTGATAGCTTGTACAATAATTTTAGATTTCGAATATTTATCAGATTATCGAATTTAATATATTTTTTTTCATTTTTGTTGTTACGATGATTCGATAGGGAAAAATGTGGTGTGGATCACAACTCAATGCTCCAGAATCAAAGTTGCAAGAAGTTCTTGATAATTTTTGTGGACGGCTCAACTGTAATGAGATTCAACCGGGGGCATCATGTTATGAACCTAATACTGTGGCACACCATGCAGATTATGCTATTGATCTTAACTATCGTCTAACCGGCCAATGTGATCTTAGTTACGCGGCTATTTATCTCACAGACATTTGTAAGTGGCTTTCTTGTTTAATCTTTTGTCTCGTAAACTTATTTCATACATCAAAAATGATGTGATCGTACATTTGTGATCGAATATGTATCATAGCAATTGCCTAAAAATCTAATTTTCTTTTATGCAGCTTACGGGTCATGTACAATGCCATAACTGATGAAAAGATTTTTTTGGGATAATTCTGGTGTTCAACTGATAAAGCTTCGAAATGAGGAAGTCTAATTTCCTACTTTGTTTTTGGAAAGAAGAAAGAATGTAATAAAATAAGTTAATTTATTAATAAAAAAGTAAGATGATTTTTTTGTTTTTATTTGATGTGTGATCCGATGGTATGTTGTGTTTAAGTTAAGCATATCGTATAGAGATGAGTATTAGGACAAAAAAAAAACGGTCAGGACCAAAAAAATCCGAAAACCATTCTGGACAAAACCGTTATTAATTAAATTGATCCGGTTTCGGTTTCTTTAAAATCACTATTTTTGGTTTTTGGTTTTCCGGGTTCGGTCCACCGGTTTTCGGTTTTTAACCCGGCCCAAATCGGATTTTAAACTGTTATCAAATTTAAAGTTTATGTTATATTGCTATTTTTCGTAGGTCCATAAAAGAACAACATTTTTAAAAATATTATTTTAAATCATAAAAAATATTATGTAATATATATTGAGCTATTTCGAAATATATAATCATGTAAAAGTCTTTTTGACCGTGTAAACATTTTTTTTTGTTATATGTAATATGACTATAGAGATAAAAGAAAAAACTTAATATAAGCAAGGTATGTTTGATCTTTTATTTTGTTCAAAGAGAATGTGATAAATCTGATAATTTCACAAAAAACCAAAAAACCGGACCAATTTAATCTGATACATCTTTTATCATGTACCATTTCTAACCGGTCCGAGAACCAAAAAACCGGATGGAACCAACCCCGTATTACAAACATTGGACCCGTTTTCAGTTTTCTTATTTCCCTAATCTTGATTTTCGGGTTTTTTCGGTCCGGACAAGTTTGGACCGATTTGGTCCAAATGCTCATCCCTAAAATCGTATAGAAGTTTGGAATCAAGTAATTGTGAAATAACATTCTCTCAAACATAAAAAACAATATAAATATGTGATTGATGATGTTGATAGACAAACATGCCAAAAATATCCATTTTCGATAGGAATTCAAAATATGAAAACAACTATTTAAAGTTGTTATTACCAAATTAATCTTAATTTACTTTTTTTTTTTGAACGGCAAAAAGGTTAACTAGACGAGAGATTCGGCATGGTCATCACCCCCACCTAGAAAACCCGAACGAAGATATTATAAATATAAAAACTAGCAAGATGCTAGCAAAGTACAAACAAAATTAGAAAAGAAATAAAGGACAACTACACCATAATTCCCAAATTAAAAACTTAAAATTCCCTCTAAACTTCGACCATGAGAACACGTTTACTTGTACCTCATCTTAATTTACTTGATTCCATTTACATGACCGTCTCAATTAACATGAACTATATTTTCTTGACTTTTTTAATGCATTTATTACGTTATAATTCAAAAAATTATTTTTATTTTTATTTCGAATCACTATAAATGCCCACATTTTTTTAGTTACGTAATAAAAACCTTTGGTCACAAATTTCTATTTATTTTTTATGAAGCCTAACTTTTTTATTATATTTTTGGTATCCTATTAATTTTTTTTTTTTTTTTTTGATAAATACATTAGTTACAATTTTCGGTTTTTAATTTAACAAAGTAACGGAAATAGGATATTATTGGTTGTGACCGGTTGAAAATCACAGGTCACCATCGACAAGTCACAACTAGTTGAATACCCGTGCGTTTTTTTTTTTGAATGACAAATTAACCTACTCCTATTCCTAAAGTACTCTTTTGTCCCAAATGGGAAATTTATAAGTTACTTACACTGCCTAAATTCCAACTTGTCTTCGACGGAAGTAGAACTCGTGACCCAACACTTACACGTCACCTCTATATCAAATGGACTAAACCCCATTAGTATTTATAATTAATTTTTTTTTGAACGACAAACTATCCTACTCCTAAACTACTCCTTTTACCACAAAACTTACTTTCACAAACTAAATTTCAACTTACCTCCGACGGGAGTCGAACCCGTGACCTCTCACTTATATCACCACCCTCTTACCACTAGGCCAAAGGCCTTTGGTATTTATAATTAATTGATGACACAACAACAATTTATTTTTTTTAAGAAAACTATACATTGTTTGCGAATAAAATGTTACTTATATTTAATCATGAATATTAATTATTACACATAATTACTTTTGAAGTCTATACAAATCTAGTTCAATACATGTGAGTTGATCAAAAGACTGTTAAAAAAATCATGTATAAGAATGAAGTATATAGGAAAAAATAATAATAATAATTTACAATAAAGTGAAAACCCATCATTTTTCCATCAACTAATATACAAGCACGTATTTGCAAAGTATTACTTTCAATATCGTCTAACATAATTTTATGATAACAATTTATTCAAACAAATTAACAAATTGTTATCAAACAAAAGCAGTTATCATAAAAAATTTAATAAATCTTAATAAAATCACATTGAACAATTTAAACGGCAAATGACATATCTCATTGGCTAAAGATTTATTTAAAACATTAACGGAGATCTTCATTGTTATTCATGGTATACTGAAAAAAATATATATTAAAATATGTGTTAATTTTGAAACATTAATACATAAACAACACAAAATAATGAGAAGTTTTAAATGTAAAAAAAAGTATATCAATGCGGTGTTTTTTCTGAGGTTTCAATTAGGGATGACACAATTTTGACCCAACGGACGGGACGATAAAAATAGCCCGTAGTAAAAAAGTAACCCAGTACATAATTTTTTCTAAATAATAAATGCAACATGTTTACCTATTTTATAATATATTCTGATTAAAAAACTAATTTTATATGTTTATCTGTCGTATTTTATATGTTTATTAAACTAAATCATCAACAAAATTTAAATATAAATGTAAATGTTATCCCATCAATACTTATCCATATATTTAATAAATTTTTTTCAATTTGCTTATAACTTATTAAAAATAAATAAACATCATATAAAATTATTACATTTTAAAAAAGTAAACAAACGATATATAAAAATACATTTCATAATATTTTGTTTATTATAATAAAATATAAAATATTATTTTATCTATAAACTAAAATTTTTAATCTATATTAATTAAAATATATATATTTATAAATGAAAATTTTAAAATAATCAACTATTCATATCTATTTTATAAAACTATAAAAATAATAATTTTAAATAATTAATGTTTAATTGTAATTTGTAGACGTAAATAAATATCCCATTATTTTACGCAGGTTTGTTAGTATTGATAGGATTGATGATGATGTTATCCCATTATTTTATGAATTTTAACAAATTATATTGCGCAAAATCAGCAACCTTAATTTTCTGAATTTTAACCAATCATATTGTGCCAAATCAGCCTTAATTTTCTGAATTTTAACCACTAATATTGCGCCACGTGAGCATCTTTTTCTCTCTGCTCTCTCGGCAATATATATATATAATAACCACCGAATTTCACCAAAAAAGTAAATTCCAACAAGAAAACAGAGATGTCAACAAGAAATATGGGCTTGAATCATTAAACACAGACAAATGAGTTCGTTGGAGAGAATGTTCGTCAGAGACAAATGGTTGGTATGCAAATTATAACCAGTTTATCAGGTCGCAAAACATTTTTTTGAATAAAGAAAATCCTATTTTGATAAGTTTTAGTCAGTTTGAGTTTTTTTAATTAAATATGATTGAAGATTTTAATCGCAAAAATGATTCGACTTAAGGGTTCTTTACACAAATTTCCTTAATATAATATTTAGATATAGATTTATGTAAATTTAAATTTGATTAAAAAAAATAACAAAGTAATGGAAAATCAAAATATGGTATGAGAACGTCGACATGTTCTCCTCTCATAAGTGTTGTTGCAAAAATATAGGACGATATATGCAAATCCAGATATGTTTGGGTATGTTTTGCAAAATTAGTTGTAGCTTTATGTTTTTGAAAAAAAATAGAGTTTTTACTAGATGGAGCTTTTGAGTGCTGGGGCTTTTTAAAAGAGCTGAAACTTTTAGTTTTATAAATGTGTTTGTTAAAAGTAGTTGTAGATGTAGTTTTTAGTATTAACATCTTTTTCATGATAGTATTCAATCAATTTATATGGTTTCCATGTTGTTATCCGTTAGCACAAATGTTTTTTCTTGCTTATAGTGAATCTAATATTTGTGTTTGGCGTAAACCAATAACAAGAAATTTGGGACGGAGCAGGTATAGCAGGACATTGTTTTGGCTTCATCTGAAAATAGGTGATAGGACCACCAAACAGTCTTTAAAAACGAGCATTTAGAGAGTGCAAAAAGTGTGCAACTTTTTGATATAGATGTGAATTTTAAATATGTTGAATCATGTAGCATGAGTGATTATATGAATGTCTGTAGGAAACTCTTAATTTGCATTATACACCCCTTAATTTGAATCATGAATTTGCCACTGAGTTTAAGGTGGTCAATGAAACAACTTGAGTACTTACATCACATGGGATTTGCCACTGAGTTTAAGGTGGTCAATGAAACCACTTGAGTACTTATATTTTGAACATATACAAACAAAATGGGCTTTGTATTTCACTGGAAGCCTTCATTGACCACTAACATACTTTCTGTTAATTTGGATGGATGAATAGGAGATCAATTATCACGTCCTTATTCATGGAGATGGTTTTGGAGTCTGGTGTTTGTACAAAACAATTGCTCTTTTATAAGAATGTAAATTCAGAGTTATTATAATTAGTTTAACTGGATCTGAAATTTATTTATTTGAGAAAAGCTTGTAGACGGAGAAAAGCTTGATTTCTTATCTAAAATGAACTCTTCTTATTTCATGCCGTACTTTGTGTTCTTTAGAGTACAAATGCCAACTTCAAATATAAACCAGCCCCATGCCGTGTATATCATCTTAACCTACACAAGCCCCCGACAAAAACTATTTTCCAAGGTGAAAGAATCCTGAGAAAAAAATCTTGAAACCACATTCGATATCAAAAGGATTGGTTAAATCCTACCTACAATCAGCACATTAGAAGTCAAAACTTTTCAGATGATAATATTTATCACCGACACAAGGAATCCATATCCCCACCATTTGGCAAGTGGGACATAGTTTGCCCCATAGAATACAGTAGCGGATCCGATTCCATAGTGGGTCAGACCAGCCATGAGGTTGGAGAGAAAGCCAGCACCGGCAAATAACGGTGGTGTGCAACGTGCAAGAAGAACAAGAATGCCAAAAGATGCTTGCCATTGAAGACCTAGTCCACCAAAAAATTGCAGAGAACGGTCGTATTCATTATAATGCAAAAATGCAAATATGTTCACATTTTGGTTATACTTGATGCCATTTGGAGAACAAAGATTTATGAGAAGACAATTATGATGAAACTCATAACAAATGAGGGAACGCACCTTGACAACCGTTTGACTAAACCAAGAGATGAGACCATATTTATTAACGTACCAGCCATTGCAATGAGTGCAGCTAATTAAGTAAAAGTGTCCCACACAACAGATTCAGATAAGCATTCCTTCCATGTCACAACCATATTTATTCAGATAAGCATTCTTCCATGTCATAACCCAGTTATAAGAACATACACACCAAAAGTGGCAGCTGTAACCGCATCAATATTCAGAACCCCGCCAAATATCCACAAGCCAACCTGATTCAAAATAAAATTAGTTGACAAGGTGAGAATTTTGGATTCTCCGTAGGATAACTTCATCACATACTACGAGGAACCAACTTCACAAAGATATCACATGGAACCTACTTCTATCTATAAGTCCTTCATTGCATATCACATGGAGCCTAATTCTATCTTAAGCCCTTCATTGAATATCACATGGAACCTACCTCACAATTATGCTAATTAATGAGAACCTGCACCATTGTCTGAGTATACAAAACTGTGCATATCATTCGACTTACTTGCTGGAGCAAAAAAGGTATAAAAAAATATGTGCTCAAAGCTGCAATTTTAGCAAGAAAACATAATGATAACATCAGGAAAAACCAAGAATTGCAAACAACAATAACTTAAAATCAAACCTTTCATGTCCATGATTCAGTCTTATTAGAGCTTTCTTTCTTCTCATAGCCATTCATGTCGATATACCCATCAAATACCATAATCAAGTACACATCATGTTATGACTAATGTATCAACAATCTCCTAAAACACATTATATTCACTGTCTTGCCAATGAAACACCAACAAAATACAACATTTTAGTTATCAAACCTTGGTTGGCCAAATAGCATCTATCATAAACAATGGGAACATACTGTTGCACCAGTAAGGTGCAAGCCACAATGAGTTGATAGCAATTTTCCAATCCAACCATGTCACTGCATTGAGGTGCATAGGCACATCAGACATGATCATTTATGCAAGTTCAGAAACAAAAACTGCCATCGCCTATCGGTTGGCTTTGATGTAAACCCTTTTTAACTTTCTACCCAACATTATAGTGTTTATGACGAGGAAAACTATTGTGGGTTGGCATTGTCGAGCAAAACCCAAGATTGTTAGTGCTTATGATATGAAAAACATATAACAATTACTTCGTACTCTTCAAATTGACTGGGATAAGCTAATTTATGGACAGATTGAAATGAATCAAAAGTTAATGAGCTTTCCTCTTGAACATTTTGAGTCAAATGATGAACTTCCATACTGATCATTGTCTATAATCAGCTCATTGTACAAAAAGAATAAAAAATATGCCTTTTTAGGCCTGTGATGCAGAAGTATCGTAAATTTTCACATTATGCATCAAACACATGAGAAGCGTAAATCAGAATATACTTTGCTTCATACCAATTATTCCAATAAGCAATGAAAATCACCATGCAGACAACTATGATATAACAACCAAGTATATTGATTATGACCAATTAATCCAAAAGTCAAATCAAGAAACCAATTCTTGTCACAGTAAACCAATAATGAGAATTAAACAAAACTCATTAACATAAACATGAATCTTGAATGAAATCCATGGATATAAATAAGTTACCTCTATGAATCTAATTATATTAGGGTGTTCAAGTGATCCACCTGTGTTTCAAAAATTCCCTCTCTACATGTTCATCAATCTGAAAAATAAAGTCAAAATAAAACCCTCAAATTAACAAAAACTCATATCAGTTTTATGCATCAAATCATAACACAACATTTTTTCAACAAATACTGATTAGTAGGATTGAGAAACATATGAATACCTTAAGTTGCGTCTGTAATGAAAAAAAAAAAAGAATATCCAAAAAAAAAAAAACAACTAAGAAAAGTAAAACCCATGAATCTAAAAAAAAAAGTCACAGCTTGATGTTTCATTGTGGAAAAAGTGGGAGAGAATGTCCTTACCATCCCTCTTCTAGACGTAACACTAAAAAATGTGGCATGATTATATTTTGAAACCCCCTTACAATGCAATCTCATTGCCGTTTTTGTTTCGGTAGCAAATGTCGTAGCAGGATCAGGGTCAGTCAAAGCAAAATCTCCAACCTAATGCCACACTAATAGTAGCTTACATGTTATAGAATATTTCGAAACAACAAAAAGAGATAGTATGAATAACAATAATACCGCTACCTTCAATGGACACTCAAAATTAGCGCTGTAATAAGTGGTTAACCTACCATCGTATATTCATGAGGCTTTAAGCAAATACCTGACGAAATTCCTGCAAAGTGAGAGAAACTCTAGCAATAGAGATGATGGAGTTTCAACCGCCACAAAGAGCGAGGTTTGGGGGGTTTTTTGAAGCAGGTGGTGAGGGTGGAGACAGTGGCTGCTGGAGGCGGTAGCTGTTGGAGGGCGGTGGCTGCTGGAGGAACCAGAAACAACAATTGCATTATAGATCCAATATTGCATGGGTTAGATGAAAAGGAGCAGAGCTGTCTGTCAACAGACAGGCGTGGGGAAGAAGAAGAGTCGTCTTTCCAAGAGATACCAATTTCCAAGAATTCAAAATCTTATATACTATATAAGTTGAGTGATAACCCTAATAAATGTGTTGGTAATCAATTTTATTTTTCTATAAATTAATTCATTTCATAAATAATATAAACCTCTAGATATATTGTTCAAATTAAATCGTTTTCCAAATAATAATATTATATTTATCATAATAAATGTAGGTAATCAATTTTGTTTTTGTATAATTTAATTCATTTCATAAATAATATAAATCTCTAAATTTATTAAATATGCATTTAAATAATTTTATTTTTGTATAAATTAGTTTAATTCATAAATAATATATGGTTTATTTAGTGAAAATAAGCACTTATTTTTACCAAAAAATATGTATCTGTTAAAAAATATTACATAATTTTTTTTACATTTAAAACCTAATTTGAGTCCCATGTATGAATTAGTTGTGTTAATGTTTTAAAATTTTCTTTTGTATTTAAAATTGTGTCTCATTTAATACTTTGCTTTTTTTGTTTAATGTCATTACCGTTTCATGACCCTTGGTCATTCATAATTAATTGTTATTTCATTATTCATCCATAGGTTACAAAGAAAATGAATGATCATCAAAAGTTTTAAATAGTATGGGTTGCAAATAAATCATTTGTCAACCTAAAACGTTCTCATTTCTTCTCCTAGAATTTTACCGGTTAGTTTTCTTCTTGAATTATTCTTCTTTTATTTTTCAAATATGAAGTTCGTTCTTCATCTCTAACACAGGTATGATTATTCTATTTTGTGAAATCGATTATTCTTTTTATTTTGTGATTTCTTATATTTGACAGTGATAATGATGAACATTATTGAAGGGACCATCCATGCAAAGAAGTTCTCGACAAATCGATTTTCTAGAAAACAATTTGTGTGTTCTTCAATCCAAACATTGATAATTCTTTTTACATTTAATGATCTATTTATTTTTAAATTATTTCGAATTATATGTTTTTATTAATAAATTGTTTATGTTAATGTAGGTGATTGATATGCTCTATATTGATTTGTCAAATATCCTAAAGGTTCGTTGCTAAAAAATATATATGTCAATGCTATCTATATTCACAACATCTATATTTCATTGTTATCCATACTTTCAACTATATAGTCAAACAATAATAATTTTTTTTAATATATTAACAAGTAATTTTTGTTTCTATATACTTAAATTTTTCAATGAATATTATCTGATAATTTTTTCAACAATAAAAGTTTTACGATATTTTATTTTTAATTAATTATTTTTTATTTCAATTCATTTTTGAAGAATTTTCAATAAAAATTGATCTAGAAACATTATTGAATACCATACAGTCTAATAAAAATTATAATATATTTTAATTTAACCATCATTATACAATTTGATATTGTGAATACTAATATTAAAGTTAATTTAATGAGTCATTGCTTAAATTTTGAAATTTTTAACTTTTTACAATTATTTTTAAAAATTGAACTATAAAAATTTTAGATTAAACTTTCTATTTAAATTACCAAATAGATTATTATTATTTTTTTTAAAAAAATTTGATAAAAATAGAGTTAATAAAATAATAGATATTAAAATTATATTAACTATTTATGATTATTTTAAAGACAAAAATTAAAAAATCAATAATACTAACATATATATTTAATTTTTAGAAAAATATATTATATAAATATGCATTGTAATCATGAATTTTAAGTTTTAATGCGTTATGTAAACTTTATAATGCAAAGTTATTCTTATTTAATTGATGATAATAAACATTATGAATTATTAATACTTAATTTGTAACTCTTTAATTTCTTATTTGTATTTCATTAGTCCATTCCTCATTTATTTAACATGATTAATTATTACTAATACAAAATTAAATCGAATTAAGAAAACTAATAAATGATGGTAATAATGTTATGTTCACTTATAAATAATATAACTTTGAGATTATTTTATATTACTTAAATCACTTCATAAATAATAATAATAATAATAATAATAATAATAATAATAATAATAATAATAATAATAATAATAGTAATAATAATATCATTATTACTATTATAAAAAATAAACATCTACATTTATTAATTTGTTTATTTGAGCACTTGAATAATATTTTAAAATTTTAATTTAAGATTAACATTTATCATATTAATTTGGTAACTAAAGTTTTTAGGCAATTCTATTTATCATGTAGAATGGTTAAATGTTTTGAAATTGCTATAATATGTGGAAACCCTGAATGGGTATTGCATTCATCTCAATAGAATATATAGAATACATATTTACAGAGGAGACCCTACACTATACATTATTTAACACACCCCCCTCAGTCGCAGCTGGAGGAGGACTGATGCTAAGACTGGACTTAAATTGTAAAAACAACTGTGTAGGAAGACCTTTAGTAAATATATCTGCTAACTGATGAGATGAGGGCACATGCGACACACGCACTTGCCCCAAAGCAACCCGTTCTCTTACAAAGTGTAAGTCAAGTTCCACATGTTTGGTTCGTTGATGCTGTACTGGGTTATTAGCTAGATACATGGCACTTACATTATCACAAAAAACAACTGTGGCACGTGAAAGAGGTAGATGTAACTCAATCAGAAGATTACGAAGCCAGGCAGATTCGGCAACAACGTTAGCAATACCACGATATTCAGCTTCCGCACTAGAACGGGACACAACATGTTGGCGTTTAGAAGACCAAGAAACAAGATTGTCACCTAGAAAAATGCAGAACCCAGAAGTGGACCGGCGTGTTTCAGGGCAGCCGGCCCAATCGGCATCAGTGTAACAGACCAAACGATTTACGGAGGATGGACGGAGAAAGAGCCCATGAGTGATAGTACCCTTCACATACCGAAGAATGCGTTTGAGAGCATTCATATGTGGTTGGCGAGGATCATGCATATACAGACATACTTGTTGTACAGCATATGCGATTTCCGGACGAGTTATCGTTAGGTACTGCAAAGCACCTGCAAGACTACGATAAAGAGTCGGATCATCGACTGGTTTGCCAGAGGAGGGAAGTTTGGACTTTGTCTCAGCCGGTGATGAGCAAGGATGACAAGTGTCCATGCCAGCATGAGAAATGATTTCTTGGGCAAAAACTGATTGAGACAGGAAAAGGCCCGAAGACGAGCGTATGGCGGAGACCCCTAGAAAGAAGGAGAGAGCGCCAAGGTCAGTCATTTTGAACTCAGATGAGAGTCGAGAGATGACCTGATTGACCAGAGATTGGGAGGAAGCTGTCAGAATAATGTCATCGACATAGAGTAGAAGATAGATTGTATCACGACCGTGATGGTAAACGAAGAGAGAGCTGTCAGATTTAGTTGAATGGAAACCGAGAGAAGTGATGAAGACAGCAAGGCGATGAAACCAAGCACGGGGAGCCTGTTTGAGACCGTACAGGGCTTTTCGAAGGCGACAGACATGCTGTGGGAAGGAAGAATGAACATAGCCAGGAGGTTGTTTCATGTAGACCTCCTCTGATAAGTCGCCATTGAGAAAAGCATTTTTAACATCAAGCTGATGAATCGGCCAGTTTAGGGAGAGGGCAATGCTAAGGACCATTCTGACAGTAACTGGTTTGACAACAGGGCTGAAAGTTTCGTCATAGTCAAAGCCAGGCATTTGAGAAAAGCCTTGGGCCACCAGACGGCCCTTGTAACGCTCAAGACGACCCTGACTATTGAATTTATGGCGATATAACCAACGGCAGCCAACAATGTTGACTTTTGGTGGAGGAGGAACAAGATCCCATGTGTGATTGGAGAGAAGGGCAGACATTTCAGCGTCCATGGCTGCCTTCCAATTGGGATCACGAATTGCCTGAGCAGAAGACTTGGGAATTGGGGAGAGAGAGTCAACTGCAGAAAGGTTGAAGATGTGACGAGGTTTGAGACTGCCGGTGCGTGAGCGAGTCGTCATGGGATGGATGGAGGTGGGGTCCTGAGGAGGGGAAGAAGTGGTGGCTACGGGGGCAGGTTGCACAGAGGTGCTGTGCGGAGAGTGAGGAGCTTCAGACGATTGTGGTTGGTTATCGACTGTAGGTGCAGCATCATTTGTGATGGGCATATCACTCGAGTTAGGAGAGGGAGAGGGAGGAGAAGAGGGAGTGGTGGATGAGGATGCAGTGTGTTCATTTGTCATCAAGGTGGGTGTGGTGACATCATCAGAGAACACATCATACTCAGAGGGAGAGGGTGGTGCATTAAACGATGAATATGGAAAATGATCTTCATCAAAAATCACATGACGAGAGATAATAATGCGATGAGTGACGAGATCATAGCATCGATGACCCCGATGACAAGGAGAGGGGCCGAGGTAGATACAAGCAGTGGAGCGAGGGGAGAGCTTGTTTGGAGCCGTAGAGGATAGGTTTGGATAACAGAGGCACCCAAAAACACGAAGATGTGTGAATTCCGGGAAAGTGTCATACAAGACCTCACATGGGGTTTTTGAAGCAAGAGTGGTAGTAGGAAGAATGTTCAGAAGATGAACAGACATGGTGAGGGCTTCAACCCAGAATTTGGGTGGAAGAGAGGCTTGAAACAAAAGCGTGCGAACCACATTGTTGATGGTGCGAATGGCTCGTTCAGCTTTGCCATTTTGTTGAGAAGTATAGGGACACGAGAAGCGAACTCTAATGCCATGTTTTTGGAAAAGTTCAAGTAATTTGTTGTTATTGAATTCACGGCCGTTGTCACACTGAAAAGATTGTATATCGGTTTTGAACTGATTTACAACATAGGCACGGAAATTACAAAAAACTTGAAAGACATCAGATTTAGCACGCAAAGGGAACACCCATAAGAAATGAGAATAATCATCCAAAAACAGTACATAATATTTAAAACCACTCAAACTTGATACAGGAGATGTCCACAAATCTGAATGAACCAATTCAAAAGTACGTCAAGTCTTTGTTAAAGATTTGGAAAAGGACAAACGACAATGTTTACCAAGTTGACAAGCATGACACGTAGGTAACATTGCATTGGAACAAGAAATGAAGTTACGAGAACGTAAAAAATTAAAAGCAGTAGTGCCCGGATGACCAAGACGACGATGCCACACTTGAGGAGACACGGCAACCATAGCGGTGGCAGATGGCATGGAAGGCAGAGAAGGCTGAAGGACGGGGTAGAGATCCCCAGTACTGTCAGAGCGATGAAGGAGACGCCCTGTATTAAGATCCTTTATGGAGAACCCAAAAGGATCAAAGTCAACAGAAACCCAGTTATCAATAGTGAACTTACGCACGGAAATGAGATTTTTAACCATTTGATCAGAAACAAGTACATTTTTCAGTGCCAAGTAATTTTGTGATAAGGGAAGAAATGTATCACCAATGCAAGAAACCGGGAGTAAAGCACCATTACCAACCATGATTACTTTTGACTTACCACAAGATTTAAGAGAAAGTAAGTTACCTTGGTTGAATGACATGTGTGACACCCTTGCCACAACAACCACCAATTACAATACACCCAGGATTAATCACCAACATACAATAACATAATGATCTGATAACCTAAATTAAGTGCGGAAGCATTAAATACATAAATAAGTAGTGCAATAGTGTCAAACACCCTACAGTGCTATAGGGTTCCAAGTCTAAGTCTACACACCCATTACAGTTATTACAATCATCCAAAATATATTACAACATTTGTTTCATAACATAAATTACCGATGAAATAGTACCAAGTCTTCCGAATCTTCCCAATTGACCTAACTAGAAGGTCCGGCAGCTGATTTACCCTTTCCTGTAAAATAAAATCAATAACTAAAACGTAAGCGGATGCTTAGTGAATACAAAGATTACGCATTTTATAAGTCTTTATGAAGCCCAAGAGTAATCCCGACGACAAACGTCGTATACTCTCTTCGTACACCAAGTACGGACCAGAGCCGCAGCCCCTTCGAGCTCACAGCTCGGCATTTAGACATACCATCTGAGACAAACGTACGATCGGGGATGACATACTGCCTACCGGACCTGGAGGGATCAGCTCCAGCGTCATATAGCGCAGTAACATCAGAGTAATCGATGCGACCCACCGGTCCATCACTAGATGCACAACAACCGAAAGGACATGCAACAAGTAAGAATGTGCATCTAAATCTACGCAAGTTAGTAGAATTCCAAACAAACAAGTGAAACAACAGGTCTCAGCAGGCAAAGCTTACATAAAACAAATATAAACATGCGAAATCTACTGTACTCACAGTGGGTGCGTATTATCTTTAACCGATATTATTTCTCTTCGGGCTTTCAACCGGATTCCACCAAGTACCCCACTGTGGGTTAAACAACACCACAAGGGACCTGTCATATTAATTACAACAATTTCCTCATATCATTAACCGTTTAACTCATAAAAATCAAGTCTCGTAAGTTTTGCAACGTTTTCCCCCATTTCGGGTCTACATCCAAATTTAAACCATAACTAAGTTTGAAATCCCATTTCAAGTTCATAACTTGTCCTTTGCATAATTCTTGTCGTTTTATGTGTTGTTTATTAGTTTCATTCAAAATACACGAGTCTAGGGAGTAGTATTCTAAATTTTAAGCATTAAACTCGAATTTAATGGGTTAGATTCGAAACCATGCATCAGATTCGAATCATATGTATCAGATTCGAACCCTTAGCACAGATTCGAACCCCTTGGCATCAGATTCGAATAACCCTTCGAATCTAGGGTAGATTCGAACCCTTCATTCGAGTCTAGGGGTAGATTCGAAGCCCTCCCTTAGAATCTAATGGTACACACTCGAATTTAGCACCAAACTCGAGTTTGTTCTTGCATTTCGACTCTGTTCTTGGCCCATTCGAGTCTGTTCATCGTTTCAACTTAAATCCTTCATTTCTAAGGCAAAAATCACTAATATATCATGTATAATACCTAGATTCGATTCTACTATGCATATATTTTCATATTCCAGCAACATTTCAAGCAAAACAAGCTTAAATTTGCATAAAATGACAGATTCGAATTCTAGTTAACTTCAAAACCGAAACTATAAACTTAAAAGGTTCGATTCTTACCTCAATTCGCACGAACTCTGAAATCCGTTTGTATATTTTTGTTGTACTCCTCGATACCTTTCCGATGACGTATAGTTCTCGAAAATCCGACGGTCGGTTTGTGATATATCTTAGAGAGATGTAGAGAGAAAACTTCTAGAGAGATAGAGTAGAGAGAGAGTGTAAACTAGAAAATGAAGCCTATTGCCCTTTATATACTACTTTCGTCATTTTGCACATTTCACCACTCGACTTAACCGGTTTCATAAAACACTGATTTAATCTTAGATATATCATAAATAACTTTTAAATTCATAATAATCCACAAAATTGATTCTGAGTTAAATTTTCTCAAAAATAGCAACAAACTTTGCTAAATATCCAAATACATAATAATCACCCAAATTCAACTTAAATATAAATACGTTTTCCACTTAATTAACCAAAATACATCAAAATAAATCCGAGGATGTTACAACATGTGTGAGCTTGCACCAGTGTCCATGTAGTAGTTGTTGTCCTGAGGCTGTTGAGGTTGCTGAACGGACATTGAACTGAAGAGAGCTGCCAGATCGGTGAACTGAGGCGGAGCTGCAGGAGACACTGAAGGCGGTGCTGCATATAGTGCCGATGGATTGTGATTACCGGGATGAGTTTGTGTAGAAGACACCGGCTGACGATAATTACTTCCAAACTGAGAAGCCTGGGATTGCTGGTGTAGTGCGTTCTGAAGAAGCTGCAGAAGTTGATTGTTGAAAGCTGGTGGGACACTTGATTGACCTGCATCACGAGAGTAACCTGTAACAGAAGTAGTGCTGTTAAAAGACCCCCCTCCCGTGTTACCCTTAGATGCAACCCGTCCCGTGTTTTTGTTTCCCCGATTATTTTTATTTTTCCCTTTGCCATTATTATTAGTGCTAGACGAGGAATAAAGGGCAGTGGTAAGGGAAGGTGAGGGTTCAATGGTAGGTTCGGGTTGATCTTCACGTGACTCATGCAACAGTAACATGTTTTTGGCTTCAAGGAAAGAGGGAAAAGGTTTGGTATGTGTGATGACATCAATTAAGCTTTGATAGGATGAGGGTAAATTCTGTAGAATTTGCAAGACAAGATCCTGATTAGTAATTTTGGTGTCAACATCAGCAAGGGAGTCAGCAATATCTTTTAAAGTGTGACAGTAATCAGTAATGGAAAGTGCACCCTTTTTGGTGTTTCGAAAGAGGGTTTGAAGTTGGAGACTACGAGATAATTTATTATTTAAAAAGTGAGCATCCAAAGCTTCCCAAAGGTCATGTGCAGTGCAGTTATCTTTTGTGATGAGGTTAAGCAGATTTGGTTCACATGTAGAGTAGAACCATGATTTAATACGAGAATCAATGGCCTCCCAGTCCTCATCATCAACACTTGTTGGTTGAGATTTCCCAGTAATATGACCCATGACTTTTGCCCCTTTACATACATCAGTAAAAATACGACGCCACAGTTTATAGCGAGATCCATCAGTTGTTAATTTGAAACTAAACTGTGGGTAGACATTACCGATAGCAAAAACAAGTTGGGAAGCAGTTGAGTTGGTTGTTGGTGGAATATTTCCAGTCATGACTAATAATAATGTTACTTGCAAAAAATAAATATAATATTAGAGAAACAAATAACAGGAACGTTCTCACCAAAAGTAAACAAGAGGAAGGTGGCGATAAAACACAGCGGCGACAGTAGCCGGAGGCTGGAGTGGCAGGAGCAGCCGCCGGAGTGTCCACCAGCAGCAGCGGCGATACAGCAAGGAGGCAAGCCGGACAGCGCTGGAGTCAAGCTGTTGGCGCAGGGAGACAGACGGCGGCGTAGGGAGAGAACCAGGCAGCGCAGGCGGTCGGCGCAGGGAGGAATCAGCGGCGGCAGCAAGGAAAGGCAGCGGCGGCTGATGGTTTTTAGAGCAGAGCGGCAGTGAGGCGGCGCAAGGTGGCTGCGGCTTAAGCGACGGCAGCAGAAGAAGGACCCAGGCGCTAAGGACTTTAGCGGCGGCAGTGGTGTGCGGCGCCTAGGGTTCAGCCGTGGGTGAGCAGCGTCGCAGAAGGGAGGGGGCAGCCAATGGTGGTGCTGCGCAAGAAAGGGCAGCAGGCGGCGGAAGCGATTGTCGGCGGCGGGATAGCGGCCGGAGGTCGGTAGACCGAGAAAAACCGATATCAAGGGATTAGGGTTAGGCTTTGATACCATGCTATAATATGTGGAAACCCTGAATGGGTATTGCATTCATCTCAATAGAATATATAGAATACATATTTACAGAGGAGACCCTACACTATACATTATTTAACAGAAATTATTCAATTTCATAAATGAATGTTCAAAATATTAAATATTTTGCTGTACTTGATTTCATTTTAATTTTTCTTTAATAAATAATAGTAACATTTAGTTAATTTGTGTTAAATACTTAAAATAGATAGTTCATCTAATAAATAACAACAATGATCGCATATATTTAATTTCAATTTTTTATATATAGTAGTTATAATGATTTATCTGAGTTATATTACTTTTTTTTTAAAATAATACATATAATGATTTATGTAACTTTTAATTAATTATCTTAAAAAATCATAACAAAACAAATTAGACTTATAAAAATACAATTGATTTTTATTTTATTTAAAAGTCAGATTCAAGTTTTCTTTCGTAACTGATTGTTATAATAAGTTGTTTACTTCTATATAAATAAAACTACTTTATAATTTACACTTACTTCAATTGATAAGAGTATTAATTACCTGATTTTATTTTAATTTTCTAATAAATTATAGTAATTTTCATTTTCTTTTTAGGTGATCCAACTTAAGTTGTTTTTAATAGATAATAGAAGAAATCACAGTTGCTTAATTTTTATTTAATATATATCTATATCTATATACATAATAAAGGAAAACACAAAACGTCACATGGCGCCACCACGTTCAACCTAAGAAGATAAATATATATTATTATTATTTTTAAAATAAATTTTTTTACGATATTGTGCTTTTGTAATTGTTTTAGATAATTAATATTTGAGTTATGGTTGTTTTTATTTCAATCGTCAAGACAAACATATTTTCTTAAACATCATTTTAGTAACAAGTGCATAAATTTGGTGCCATAGTTATAAACAAATTTGATTTATTCAAAAACATTGACGATCAGGTATTGAAAATTTATTTTAATATATTGTTCCAAATAATAAATGAAGTTCGTATATTTTATATATAAGAAAGATTAAATGACTCTCTTGATTGTTACTTATTGAAAAATATATATCTAATTATCATATTATCTTATATAAAATTAGTCTTAAATTTATTTATTTGACAATTATTAATAAAAAATTGTTTCAACAAAAGATTAATATGTTTTTATCTTTAAAAGTTAACCTTTAAAAGTTCATGGTAGTCTTTTTTTTTTTTTTTTGAAAAAAACTATATTTTTCATATAAATATCAAAGTTTTAATAATTTAACCAAACTTTACTATGTTAAAGATTTGAATTAAATTCTTTTTGTTTTCAATTTAATATATATTGAGCATTAACATAAACAAATACAAGAAAACGGTTTTAAGTTTATTTCTCTAATTTCAACTTAAAACAAATAATAATATATATATATATATACACTTTAAAAAATTTTAAAATATAAAGTTATGAAACTTAAATAAATTGAATACTAAAAAACGTAAACAAATGACCCTCATTTTTTTAAATTAAAAGTGTGCATTTTCAAGGTATAAAATTACTATTTCTAAAAAGTTATGTCTAAGTATTATACGTTGTCAATCTATATTTTATATAGTGATCCAAACAATACAAATCTTTAATAATTACCCAAAATTTAAATCAAAAAATAAAATAAACATCCGGTGCATCGCACGGGTCATTTTGACTAGTTTACAACAAAAAATCGGTTTTTATTAGCTTTGCAATACATGCCTGTACACATGCTTTAATTACTTGTAAGTCTTAAAATTCAAGAAAATTGCTTTGTCAACTTGTACCATCTGCATTATAAAAGGTAAAAAGCTAAATGCTTTGTTAGTGGTATATATATATATATATATATATATATATATATATATATATATATATATATATATATATATATATATATATATATATATATAATCAAATGAACATCTATCTACAAACATATCATAATATCATGGCAAGATTAACCTTCTCATTGTGCCTTTTTGGTTTCTTCTTGTGCTCCATTTTGTGCTCCACTTATGCACAAGTAATGATTCAAATAAAAAAAACTAAAAAAAAAAAGGAAAGAAACTCTTGCTTTCATGCATTGATAGCTTGTACAATAATTTTAGATTTTGAATATTTATCAGTTTATCGAATTTAATATTTTTTTATTTTTGTTGTTACGATGATTCAATAGAGAAAATGTGGTGTGGATCACAACTTAATGCTCCAGAATCAAAGTTGCTAGAAGTTCTTGATAATTTTTGTGGACGACTCAACTGTAATGAGATTCAACCGGAGGCATCATGTTATGAACCTAATACGGTGGCACACCATGCAGATTATGCTATTGATCTTAACTATCGTCTAACCGGCGAATGTGATCTTAGTTACGCGGCTATTTATCTCATAGACATTTGTACGTGACTTTCTTGTTTAATCTTTCGTCTGGTAAACTTATTTTGTACATCAAAATGATGTGATCGTACATTTGTGATCGAATTAATATGTATCATAGGACTTTGCATAAAAATCGATTCTTGTTCTTTTATGCAGCTTACTGGTCATGTATAATGCCATAACTGATGAAAAGATTTTTTTGGGATAATTCTAGTGTTCAACTGATAAAGCTTCGGAATGAGTAAGTCTTCCCTACTTTGTTTTTGGAAAGAAGAAAGAATGTAATAAAATAAGTTAATTAATTAATAAAAAAGAGAAATGATCTTTTTATTTTTATTTGATGTGTGATTTGATGTTATGTTGTGTTTAAGTCTTCCCGGCCTACTCCTAATCTACGCATTTGCCTCAAGAGAAGACTTCTGAACTTACTTTTACCATCTAAATTCAAACTTGCATTCAGTGGAAGTCGAACCCGTAACTTCACACTTATATATCACCACTCTTACCAAATGTGCTAAACCCCATTGGTAGTTAAGAATCAAGTGATCTTGAATTAACGTTCTCTCATACATAAAAAAAACAATATACATAAGTGATTGATGATGTTTATAGACAAACATGCCAAAAATATCCATTTTCAATAGGAATTCAAAAAATGACATTGAGCCCAAGTGCATGAAAACAACTATTTAAAGTTGTTATTACCAATTTAATCTTAATATACTTGATTCCATTTACATGACTGTCTCAATTAACATCAACTATATATATTTTCTTGACTTTTTTAATGCATTTATGTTATAATTCAAAAAGATTATTTTTATTTTAATTTCAAATCACAATAAATGCCCACATTTTTTTAGTTACGTAATAAAAACCTTTGGTCACAAATTTCTATTTTTTTTTGTTAATATTGAAAAAACCCCATAAACTTTCCTTAGTTTTGTGATTAAGTCCCTAAACTTTTTTTCTGATTGTTTAAATCCCTTAATTATTATTGTCTTATTCAAAAAACTCACTATCTTTACATGTTTTAGCGATTAAGTCTCTAAACTTTTTGTTTTATTGGTTTTGTTTTATCTACTCATCCGGTAGCCGGTCAAAAATATATACTTTTGAATAATACAAAAAAAGTTTAGGGAAATCGGAAAAAAAGTTTAGGGACTTAATCGAGAAAATGAGAAAAGTTTATAGGGTTTTTTCAATATTACCCTTATTTTTTTTTATGAAGCCTAACTTTTTTATTATATTTTTGGTATCCTATTTTTTTTTTTTTAAATTTTTTTTGATAAATACATTAGTTAAAATTTTGGGTTTTTAATTTAACAAAGTAACGGAAATAGGATATTATTGGTTATAACCGGTTGAAAGTCACAGAACACCATCAACAAGTCACCAATGACCACCGGAATTTCGTCGAAAAAGTAAATTCCAACAAGAAAACACAGATTTCAACAATAAATATGGATTTGAATAATAAAATACTGGCAAATGAGTTCGTTAGAGAGGATGTACGTCAGAGACAAAGGGTTGATCAACAGATTATAACCGGTTTCGGTTTATCAGGTCGCAAGACATTTTTTTGAAAAAAAAAACTAAGTTTGATAAGTTTCAGTTAGATTGAGGATCTTTTGCGCAAAAATTTTCCTAATATAATATTTAGATGTAGATTTACTCTAGATTAAAATCTGATACAACCGATAACAAAGTAATGGAAAATCAAAATATGGTATGAGAACGTCGACATGTTCTCCTTTCATAAATGTTGTTGCAAAATCCGTTGGGGTCTACATATTTTAAGAAAACCGTGGATCAAAACCCAAAAGGTTCGAACTCAAATCCTGAATGATCCTCGTGATCGTGTGCATACACTTGGTAAGAAAATATAGGACGAAATCTGCAAATCCGGATACGAAGATTATTCAATTAATAATAAATATTAAATTTGTTGGAAGGCCTGCCCTGCCTGTATCAACTATGAAACTTGAACAACAGTCTAGTCCTCACATCACCACTGTATTTTCCATCACCATTGTCATACTGCACCTTGTAACTTTTAATTTTACTTGCAGATTGAAGCAAATCAGAACCACCCAGTATCCTAAATGCAAAGGTTACTAGATTTTGACACCAACATTCAAAAACAAAAGAAAAAACACTAATAAATCCCACCAATGGGATTTAACCCATTTGGTATGAGGGTGATATGTAAGTGAGAGGTCTGAGGGAAGTTGAAATTCAGGTGAAGAAAGTAAGTTCTGAAGTCCCATTTGGGGCAAGGAGCAGGAGTATGTTAGTTTGCCGTTAAAAAAAAAAACTAATAAATCCCGTATATTTTTAGTCATGGTGCACAAAGTTCTTTTGTAAAATTTTATAAAATTTTGTACTTCATCGGATAAAGGAGGTTCTTAATCCTGCATCACTGCTTTTGCCGACTACTTTCAAGATTATGCAGAATGATAGTTTTGTGTAACATGATATCGATTTCAAAAAGAAGAATAGTTAGTACCCAGCCCTTTTTAGATTTTAAAATAAAGAACAAGTTAACAGCATGTGATGGTCAGAAACCATCATTTATATATGTACACATTCGTATACAAAACGATCTGTAAACCATAAAGTGAGGAGGAAGCCCGAAAACTGCAACAGGCTTCAAGCATCTTCACTAGATGTAACAAGTGGTTCTTGACTTACCGAGTCTGGACTCGGAGATTTCACAGTTTTCGTGGTGGGGTATAGCACATAATGTTGCAAGATGAACAGGAGGTCAAAGAAGATAGACACCTGCATACATCGACACGTCACATGTTAGAGCAAATCTTGTTGCAAAATATGTGTCGAGCAAGTTGGGTACTTGTGTAACGAGTAAAAGTTTATAAACTGGTCATATTGCTCAAACTTTTATTATTAATTTAGGAGGTTGGAAGCTTTATCTGTACTTTTTATGGTTTTTGAGGAATGATGTATAATCAAAATCAACCCATTTCCTGAAAAAATCATGTTGAAAGTTTCTGTTTATATATACAACAAAAATATTCTTGCCTTAGGCTTATTCAAGTGATTGAGACTTTCTCAAGATAACCTAAAGGGCTGGACCGGTCGACAACTATTTGTCCAATTTTTAAACGTTTTTTCTTCATAAAAATTTGTGTGTTAAATATGATACAAAAACTATTCTTGTTGCGAATTTACAATAATAATCTAAAGTTTGAATAACACAATTTAGGAGGTTTTATGCTTAGAAATAAACAGGGGTGGCTTTCAACTCATTTGAATGTGTTTCCTCTATAGTTAAAGGCAAGGCTTGGAAGCAAGCTACCTGCGCCTATCGGCGGGAACTGGGCTTGGCTTGGTTAGTAGTGCCCGCCCATTCTGTCTCGCCCGCCTGCCGACCCATGAATTCTTCAGAGCGGGCCGGCAGGCCGGGCGTACGGGAACCTATTCCGGGTGCAAAGCCTCTTCAATAAAGACCTCTTTCTTTCCCCCATTTCTCATTTTGTTGATTGAAAGAGAATAAGCGTAAAGTTTTTAATTTCCCCTTAGTTCTTAGATCTCCTATTAGAGATAAAAAAAACACACCCAAAAGGCCAAGATTGAAACATTGATACATACGTAAATGGATCAAAACTGTGACCCCCAGATAGACAAAAACAGTTTCACTCCCTCGTACGTTTTTTCTGAAAGTTTCCAAAAAAAGAATCTCCTTTTTTTATTGTTCAACTTAAAAAGACAGCCAATGTTAATAACTTATATGAGAAGTAGGCATATGAAACAATTTATCAAGAATTTTATTGATGAAGAGAAAGTCACATACCAAAGAAAGCAATGTCTTGCCTATATTCCCATAGAAGTTCACCCACGAATCTGAAAAATACATGTAAAAAAGAAGCATATGTTAGGCCACAGATTGTACACGACTGTCTTTTGACTGAGTATAAAAGAGGGCATACGTTGATCTATAGATTGGACAGCCATTTGCCCGTAATTTGCTAATCCTCCAAGCAGATCAAGCAATATGTTGCCAATGCTAAATCCAATTGTGCTCTTTCTTTGAAAGTTCATGACTGCCTAAATACACACAATTTACTCGGTTAATACTAATCATATGCTCTACGAAAAAGGTTCTTCCATAAATTACAAACCATTTGACTTTATGCCAAGTAATAATATGAAGCCCAAACTGATTATTCTGTGAAATTTAAAAATAACACTGTAGCCCCGGCAACCCAGAGTTGTAAAGAGACTTTAAGACAGGATAGACTACTTACTTGGGGAATGTACTTGATCACTGTCATGACCACCTGCAATGTGCTGCAAATGACAAGTTGAACAAGTTATGATCTATGGCATCTTCAAAAAGGGATGAGAGACGATGTGTGCATACCACATTTACACAGATATTTTATTAGTTACATATAACACAACTGGGTGATTTATGTATGGAAGTATGGAGCAGTGGGAACTAGAAAATCAGCGGAAAGTTGTGTCAGCTTCAAACGGCCATAACTTTTGTATCAAGTGGAGTTGGGACCATGCCTAGACCACGGAAAGGTCTCTCAATCCTATTCCTTCATTTGGCACTCCAATTCGAAGCTCTCCCGAATTTAAAAGATTTCTCCTCTATTCTTATTTTATATGGTCTTAAATGTTGAGTGTGTGAACTGTAAAATAGGGGATTTCCATCAATCATGCACTTTTAGGCAGAGAATTTTAGTAGTTCACTTCAGGCATAGTATGAATTTTTCCCAAACCTGTCTAACTCAGCATCATCCTGTACAAAGACTTGAAAGACATTCTAAAGTACGATAGTTCTCTCTACAGTGTGTGTATTTTGTGTTTTGCGTCATGTACACACACACTTGCAAGCTATGCAAACACATTTTTATGGTGCTTATCAAAATTCCCCAAGTGAGACAATTTGGCAAACTGAGCTACTTGAGAGACATAAATTATAGGCTTTCTCCGATCGAGCTGGATGATAACTAGGATGAAATGAGGAATGGATAGAATCAAGCAAGGTGTAACGTAAAGTTGCAAACAATCCAATAATGCATATTACCTAAAGCAGGACACCAGCCAAAGCCAGGAATGATTAGGTATGGCTATGAATACGCATACAGTAACAGTTAACCAGGACACTGCGAGTATCAAAAGACTAGTCTTCGAGACCTTCTGACCTCCACGCTGCATATACCATGATAATTGTCAGCTTGGAAAATGGTTTGTTTAATCTATTTAAATGCAATAAAAATGCAATTGTTAAAGAAAACATGCTTTGTATTCACCAACCCTTCAAGTCAAGAATGTTTGTTAAATATCTGGTTCAAGATATTTTAAAAGAAAATTAACAGATACTTACATCGTAGATGGCTATCTGGAATAAGGTAAAAGCAGTTAGCACAACCGCATGAATGGAGAAAGCAACATCATTTGCTGCTACAGGTATCAGCTGCATATGCAAGAAGACGAACATGCACGTTACAAGAGGTGATGAGGTGCAGATTGAAGACAATTTCGGGACAATGGAAACATGACAAACGTGTGTAACTTTCCCATTGACGTCTGGATGGCATGCAGTCGTGGTCATCTTTATGGACACAACCGTTGGACCCAAATTCCATCGTAGTATGTGGCTCCAATTTCTATTTTCCCCCAGTTTGCAAGACATTTTAGTTTTTATTCTATTATATTTTCAATGTAAAATGCATTAAACCTGAGATTTCTGTTAATCAATCATCATACAAAAGAACTTACGGACTTTAGACATTTTGAATTTTGAAAATATTCCAAGCCTGCTAAAAGTAGCAGCTTTAGCTAGAAAGATACTAAAAAGTATATTATTTTACTTTGAAAAAACTACCAGATTTAAACCCCCATGAATTTAAACTGTAGACACTCTTAGACATTTGTGCATAGCTAGAAATACAGATGGAGTAATAAACACAACCTCATCGAATCCATATTTCTGGTGATACTGGCGTTGAACTGCCGAGCTAAAGAAGACAGAAGCGTTGTATATCAAATAAGACGAATGCTTGGTCAGATTCAGCACCACGAAATCGAAATTCAGCCCTACGACACTACAAATTTCAATCCAATTTTCAGTTAAAAACAAATTAAACACAATTACACAAACAGTTAGCAAAAAAAAAAAAACAACAAACTGAAGTAACATAACTAGATCATGAATTCAATTTCAATCAAACCTAAAACAATTTACAGAAAGCAAATGCTCCATAAACTTACCTTTTCCTTTTGAAATTCAATATAACTTGTGGATAGAAGCTGATAGACCAAGCAAAAAAAGCAATCCATCCTAATACACTAGATAAAACCTCCATCTCCGTTGAATTCCATGATCCCATGCTTCCTCGATCACCTGAAAATCACACAAAAAACGTACAGAGTGTGTGCTTGATCGGAGGTGGAGTTGGGAGTAAATTCGTTTTCCAGTTCCCGGTGGAATAATTAAAAGTTGGGGTTTCTTGTTTTGTGGAATTTATAATATGGAGATTTGGTTCCAGTGCGGGAAGAGCACCGTGCAGTTGGTAGGGACTAGGGCGACATCCAATTACATGGAAACACGTGGAAAATAAGTTGAAAGAACTAGCAGTATGGGTGCTCTTTGAGATAAGAAAGACAGGAAAAAGAAAATAATGCGAGAAATGAATCTTCCCGCTTTCTTTTACAAAAGGAGGCTTGGGATGTCATAAACGAGTTGTTGTAACATATAATTTTAAATTTTTTTAAAAAAATAATTTGTTTAATACAACAATTTTTAGAATTTTTTTTTTTTAAATATGTTTTAGTTTATTTTTTTTTAATTAATGGGTCACTTTGATTGTTTTGTCTATTTGACCTGTTGGGTCGAAATTACCACCTTTAAGGGTTTGCACAAAATATTTTAGTTCATTGTGGTGTGCAAAGAATAAAAAAAATTAAACAAAGTATAATAATTTGTTTTTTTATAGGGGATTAAGTTTAGTTGTCAAGTCTATGTGAATAACGTAATTAGCAAAAGGGTTAATATTGAAAAAAAACCAATAAACTTTTATAGATTTATTGAATAAGTTCTTAAAGTTTTTTTTATAATGTTTAAATCCTTAAACATTTTTTGTCTTATTCAAAACTATATAATTTTAACCTATAACCGGCTAAGAAGGTAAAGACTTAATGACGTGGCACCCCTAACACTTATATATCCTTGAACAGATGTTTCTCCTCCTAAAATTCCTCTAGAACGGGTGTCTTCTTCATCTTCATCGACAATAAGCCCCTGAAAATTTTATTCACATCCAATGGAACGGTGGTCCTCCGTCACCCAAGTCTGTCAAAAATATATTGCTCTTTCCCCCAACCTACTCTGGCAACCACCTCCGGCACGACCTCATCTCCACCATGACCTCCTACTGTCTTCCAATCTCTGTCGAACCCTTTCAAATAATTTGAAAACTCGTTTCAAAAGTTGAACCAATTTGCAAGTCAATAGAATATCAGAGACCCATTTCAAACTTCTTTCAAACTAGAGGATTAGAAATGAGTGAGAAACTCTTGTTCTATACTCAAAAGATTTACATTCTGCGTTTCTTAAATAAAATGTTATGCACATTGACACACACATGGTTGAATATCTATGTTTCTTTTGTATATCCCCATCTCTCTCTCTCTCTCTACGGTTAAGGGACCTTATCGGTTTTAAATATGATTGGAGTTCATGACATTGCCGAGTAGGTACCATCACCGTCGATTTTAAGGTGGAAGGGTTTGATTTTTAAGATGAGTGTGTCTCAATTTGTGGGTTCGATTTCAAGTCTATGAAGCGTCAAAGTGTTCAATTTCTAGGTCATGTGTGCGTTTGTTTTCCAGGTTTGTGTGTCTGTTGATTTCTGGGTTTGACTTCAAGTCAATGAAGTCTCAAAGTTATGACTTTGGGCTGCAAATGTATGCTCCAATATGCTCTACTTCACCTTGTTGGCTATGAATCTGTAAAAGTAAACAATTAACTATGAGTTTCGTTGGCAATTTACAAATTATATTACAACCACTTTTCTTGTATTTTAATAAGGTCAAGTAAAGAAAAATTAGAAAACTAAGTTTTGTCATAGTTGATCTATTCCAACGTTTATATGTTCCTTATTTTTGTGAAATGTCTCATTGGATCAATCAAATTTGTATCTAAGCGTTCACAAAACTTGCATTGTTTCATGACATAAATAAGCTTTTTGATTTTC
Source organism: Centrapalus pauciflorus (assembly GCA_020465985.1). NCBI lineage: Eukaryota > Viridiplantae > Streptophyta > Magnoliopsida > Asterales > Asteraceae > Centrapalus > Centrapalus pauciflorus. Next base: position 892,356 of record JAANYP010003435.1, read on the forward strand.
TTTGTTTATAAATTAGGTTTGTCTATTGAAACCATGGGTTTCGTTTACATAGTTTTTGGGTTCTTGAATGTCACCGGAGTAGGGAGGCGGCCGGAGCGGAGAAGTCACCTGAGCAGGGAGGCGGCCGGAGCGGAGATGCCACCGGAGCAGGGAGGTTACCGGATGGAAACCTTCTAACAAGTCAATCATATAATTTTGAATAAAACAAAAAATGTTTAGGGATTTAAATGCTCTAAAAAAAACTTTAGGGACTTAATTGATAAATCCCTGAAAGTTTATTGGTTTTTTTCAATATTAACCATTGGCGTTTGGTTCGCTGGAATCTGATGGAATCTGGCGGAAAAGGAATGGATTTTCCATTCTGATGGGTTGTTTGGTAGTCCAAATGAATGAAATGACCATTCCATATTTTAAAAAAAAATCTCCTCTTTTGAAGGAATGACCATTCCATAGCAAAATGGAAGGAATTTAAATTTCATTCCTTCAAAGCAATCATTTTAACAACAAATCTTCTCATTCTCAACAAACTATAGTATTTGGATTCAGACAGATTCCATTCATTTGACAGATTCCATTCCATTCCGTCAGATTCCAGCGAACCAAACGCCCCTTAGAAAAAAAAAACATTTAATTGAAGATGAGAGATTAGTGAAAGTAAGTATGAAGATATGTATATTACAATGCTCATAATACAATTTAAAAGTTTATTAAAAATAAAAGGTTTGAAAGTCTGTTTACAAAACCTATTTACCGTAAATGTAAATTTTTGAAAGGAATAATTTTTTCTAGTATAAAAAACAATTATTATATGATGGGTCAATTGTTGAAAATAACAACAAACTTTCGTATTTTCGTTAACAACCATATTATTTATTTTTTATCATTAATAACTATTTACTTTTATATTTTTTATCGTTTATAGCCATGGGTAACCTGCAAAGCTAATATATCAAGTCACCAACACTTTTATTACAAAACTAAAATCAACCAAAATATATAATTTGTTTATCAATAACAACAATAAATTAAATTAAACCAAAAATATAATTTGTTTAAACACATTTCATGAACACCAACTTTGAACCGTGAAAAATGATAGAACATCAATAAAAGCTTTGAACCCATTTCATGAACACACTTTGAAGTTTACACCCATTCATATATATCTTCTACTTTTTAAGGGTTTTCTTTTTTTTTTTTTTTTTTTTTTTTTTTTTTTTTTTTTTTTTTTTTTTTTTTTTTTTTTTTTTTTTGCTTTAAACATTCACAGCATGGCAAAACAACTACCTTGAGTTTTAAATTGAAAACTATTGCACTTATAAATCCTTTTAAAATCAAAACAAGAACATGATGAAAACCAGGATAACAGCCTTTGTTTGAATACAAATTTATTTTCACTTTCTTCCTCTTTCCGACCCTCTCGCTCACATTTCATATTGTACTACCTCTCGTCTATGTCACCACTAACACCATCATCGAACATTCACACTTACTTCATGACCAGTCTCTCAATACTAGTTACCCTATCATTATCGGTCTCATTCACAACAAGATCTACCAAATCAAAGCAACGATTCAAAGCAAGGATAAAGCTCAACCACTGGTTAATTTCCACCGGATCGAAGCAAGGACTAAAGCTAGATCATCAATAATAAATGAGATCTACCATATCCAAACAAGGGTTGTATCGGGTTTCATTGATTTCTATAAATTCTGTTTAAAGTTTCAACCTTAGCCATCAACTAAAGCTCCAACACTGTTGCGTTTACTTAAAGCTCCTCCATCTACCGAATGTTTGATCAATTTCAGTTCCAAGATTTTACTAGTGGAAGAGTTGGAGCAACAGAGGTTCAATTATGTCTAAACTTTGTTAGGATGTTCACTTTTGTCTTTGATTTTTTAGAGGTTTGATTTTTTTGCTTGGAATCTTTTTGATATTGTCTAACAGAGATTTGATTTTATATAAGATTTGTTTGGATGAATTTCAATTCTATTAATTTGAATTTTTCTATGTATAGATCCTTGCATGATGGATTTCTTGTGTGTTTTGGTTTTGAATACCATGAATCCTTTTGCTAGATTATGAACGTTTTGAAAAACAAATCCCAAAGCTCAAAGACATCATGCTTGGGTTTAAATTTGATATATTGTTATTATTGGTAAAAATACAAAAAGAAGCTATCTTTGATAATAAAATGGTTGGTGACCTGTTATTTTGTTATATTAGGTTAGTAGGTTACTCGTGACTATAAATGGTAAAACTTACAAAAGTTTATGTTATATTAAAAATAAATAATATAGCTATAACAATAAAAAAATACAAAAATTGTTGTTATTCCTACCTCATAAAATGAAAATTTTGAATTTGATTTTTTTTTAATAAACCTTATATAATGAAATTTATGTAACATCCATACTTTTCACAAATTATCACATCATCTTTACTCATTTTTATTCATAATATACTTTTAATTACATTATCAAATAATATAATATACAACAGGTGTGTCAATGAAAGATTGTTTTTTTAACTAGAATCTACACCGGGGCAAACCCAAGTTGTAACGAGGGGATATCAGTATATCACGAGCAATGGGTTCTCCGCTAGCAATCTTATTTCGTATAATCTTTTCTTAAAATAAATAATTAACAAGTTTTAAATTAATAAAGGGAAAATTATACAAAAACCCGACCCAAGTTAAAGGATTTTTATTGAAATATTTTATGTGCAGTGATTTTTACGAAAACGTTTTTAAGTTGAGGAAATTTTCTGGAAACGTTTTAGGTGCAATGACTTATTCGAAAAATACTGAAAGTAAGTTGTTTTTTACATGATTTTCCCGTTAATAAAAACCATATACTCAATTCAACAATTCTTAGAGGCCAAATAAACATTCCTCTAACAGATAAAATAAAACCAATTCTTTAGCCGATTTGTAAAGGGTTAAAGTCGTACAAATGCAATATAATTTTCTCAATTTAACTAAATGACTAATTAACTTTTTTTTGACCGGATGGTATTTAACCTCCAAAATAACTTTTCGATATGGTACGTGTAACCAGTAACTATGTTGATATGACAGTTTTTGCTGATTCAAATGACAACGTGACAGGTTTTTAATGACATGATGTTTACGAGGATTTACCATATCAACATAGCTACTGATTACACGTACCATATCGACAAGTTATTTTGGTGTACAACATGGATTTTGATCTATATAAATAATTTTGAAAATTCACGTAAGCATATAGATTCTTTTCATACTTCTAAAAACACATATATAATATCAAAACCGGTAGAACCGGTAATCAAAAGTATCGTCTCAACAATAAATTCTAAGTACAAGTACCGATGAGATAAAATAAATAACTAGATTAGTCATTTGAGTGATTTCAGTAAGTTGTAACAAAAAATAAATAAATCAATCTTCAACTATAAGCAATCGACAATCCTCGCGGCTCATGAGTAGAAAGGAAAAGAAATGCACTTCCATTCATAAATAATTATATTTGATTTTTATCCTATTCCAAAAATATATCAATGTTAATCTGACATGATCTAATCAATTGAATTATCAAAA